>BSBK01003800.1:215000-217500 GCA_027943335.1 Chamaecyparis obtusa | reverse complement strand
CAGGGCCGTACGGCTCGAAAATCATGAAAAAAATTCACGAAAATCAAAAAAAAAGGTTTTTTTTAATAAAATCTGCGACGCGCCGCCAGCGCACCGCCAGCGCGCCGCCACCGCGCCACCCGCAGCGGCTGCCGGGCAGCGCGCCGCCAGCGCGCCCCGCTGCGCCCCCGGGCTCCGCTGCTGCGCCACCGCGCTCGGCCGCAGCCTCCGCTCAGCCAGGGCGCCGCCCGCGCTCCGCCACCTCCGGTGCCACCACCCCCTGCCGCCGCCGCCCCTCCGCCGGCCACTGCAGCAGGTGACGTCACACGCTGACGTCACCTCCTTTTTCCGGGCGCCGGAAAAATTTTACCGGCGGTTTTTTAAAATTTTCTGATGGTACGGTTCTGACATCATGCTGACGTCAGTGACGGCCCAGTGACGGTTATACGGCCGTCAAATTTTTTGCCGTCCCTGGTTTTTTTCAGAGAGCTTTCATTTGGGGGTACTTGGGCGTTTTTGCTCCTACAGGGTTCATACGGACTCGAAAATCGACATATGATATATCACCGGAAAGGTCTTTCCGAGACGGACGCAATGATGCTGGTTTGGTTTGCTGATTCAGCCATTTGAGCTCTCTTTTTCAGCGTCAAAGTCAAGGCTTCTCCTTTCCTCCTTCTCTGCTTCTGGAGTCCAGATTTTCTCCTCATTTTTTTTGTGCTTTCAGTTATTTGCTGTACGGGGGTTTGATTTATACATTGTGGGGGGGTGTTTTTCCTTTCTGTAATTTACTTCAGAAAAGACCCTTCTACTTCTGTCTTCTTCTTCTCTCAATGTCGGATCCCTCTGTGACCCGGCTGACACCGCATAATTATCATACCTGGAAAGCACACATGACCAGACTTCTTATGTCACGTGGCTTATGGTCATGTCTGGATGAGAACCAACCTATCCTGCAACGTCCCTTTGAGATTCTTCAGCACAGGAATAAGATGGATGAAGCCATGGGCTTGATTGCACTGAACATCTCCGACAGTCTCCTCTTTCACTTGGAAGGTTTGACCACTCCTAGGGCCATTTGGGGCAAGTTTTCAGATTTGTTTGGCACAGTTAATGAGTTCAGGGCACTTCAGCTTGATGCAGAGTTGACTACTTTGACTCCTACCAGCTTTCCCACCATTGAGGACTTCTTGATGAAGTTCAAGTCTCTGCGTTCAGTTTTGCAGGGATGTGGGAAAACAAAGACAGATGATGAGTGTATCTCCTTGATACTCTCAAAGTTGCGAGGACAGTATCAGATCTTTTCTTCCACTTTCTACTCCACCATGGATGCTTTGGGTGCTAGGCACACCATGCCTTCTTTTGAGACATTCTGTGATCGGTTGACACGGGAACAGGCAAAGATCCAACAGATGGATGCTTCTGGCTCTTCTAGCCAAGCGTTGGTTGCTCAGTCTTCACAGGGGAAACCAAAACCGAAAGGCAAACCGAAGAAAGATTCAGCAGGCAATGAGTCTTCCTCCAAACCTGCACAGAAAAATGATTCCAAACCTCCAGCAAACCCTTCTAAGGGTAAATCTTCTTCGAAGTCTACTGAGTCTACCTCCAAGACTAAGAAGAAATCAGTTGAGACCTGTAGCTTTTGTGGTAAGGATGGACATCCCGTTTCCAGGTGTTGGAAATGTTTGGAGGCTTTAGAGGAAGCCATGTAGGAGCATCACATTTCAGCTCCCCAGTCCACCTCCTCCCCTGCAGGGAAAGGTCATGCTCTTACTGCACGAGCTATGACTTCTGGGCCCACCTGGATTCTTGATTCCGGTGCTTCTCACCACATGACTCACACTCAGCAGTTGGTCACCTCAATTGCTCCTTGCGCTACTTCGCAGATTGCTGTTGGGAACTCATCTCATCTTTCAGTTTTGGGTTCTGGTTCAGTTGCATTAGCTGGGGGTTCTCTTCAGGATGTTCTTTTTGTCCCCGACATTTCGACGAACCTTCTGTCTATCTATCAGATTTGCCACTCTGGCTCTGGTAAGACAGTTGAGTTCTCACCACATGATGTGGTTATTCGGGACTTACATGATACTGAGATGATTGTGGCTACTGGGAGTGTTGACACTGCATCCCGCCTATACAGATTTGATGGATTTGAGTCTTCTGTTGGCACAGGTTCCTGTCTTATAGCACATGCAGATTCAGTGAGTAGACTTTGGCATGAGCGTTTGGGCCATGTCAATTACAGATATCTTCAGCAGATGAGCACACAGGCACTTGTTCTTGGGCTTCCACATATTACTTGCACTGATGGGGTTTGTCAGGGTTGTGTTCTTGGCAAACAACATAGGGATCCTTTTCCTCAGGGACGAGCTACTCGTGCTTTGGCACCATTGGAGTTGATTCATAGTGACCTCATGTCCTTTCCTACTCCTTCTTTTTCTGGTGCCAGATATGTGCTCACATTCATTGATGACTTCTCCAGGCGCACATGGGTGTACTTTTTGAAGTACAAGTCTGATGTCTTTGA
>BSBK01003800.1:27500-210000 GCA_027943335.1 Chamaecyparis obtusa | reverse complement strand
ATGAACCATTAATGTATCCTAGGACCCCTTAGGACCTCTTAGGACCCATTAATGTATCTTAGGCCCCTTTAGGATCACTTATGACATCTAGGACCTCATAATACATCCTAGGACCCATTATTGTATCATAGTACCCTTTTGGACCACTTAAGACACATAGTACTTATTATGATAATATAGGGTCGAATAATGTATCGTAGGACCCCTTATGACCACTTAAGAGAGCTAGGACACATTAATGCATCCTAAGACCACTTATGACTCCTAGGACCTTATAAGATATTCTAGGACCCATCAATGTATATTAGGACCTCTTAGGGCCCCTAGGACCCATTAATGTATTCTAGGGTGCTCTAGGACCCATGAATGTATCTCAATGCCCATTAATGTACCCTAGGACCACTTAGCACTGATCAATGTATTGTAGTGCATATTAATAAATATGAGGACCCCTTAAGACACTCAAGATCCTTTAATACATCTTAGGACCCATTAATGTATCTTAGGACCCCTTAGAACTAGTTAAGACACCTAGTACCCCTTAGGAAAGCCTAGTACAAATTAATTTAATTATGTATCCTAGGACCCCTTAGGACTACTTAAAACACCTAGAACCCCTTAAGACATCCTAAGACCCCTTAATATTTCCTAGGGTGCTTTTTGATCCATCAATGTGTCCTATTACTCATTCACGCCCAATAATGTATCCTAGGACCCATTAATATATTATATAACCTATTAATACATATGAAAACCCCTTAGGACCACTCAAGGAACCTAGATCCCTTAATAAATCCTAGGACCATCTTCATATCATCTCTCTCCCCCCATCTCACCATCCCATCCACTCTTCCTTCCCCCTCACCATCTCTCTCTCTCTCTCTCTCTCTCTCTCTCTCTCTCTCTCTCTCTCTCTCTCTCTCTCTCTCTGTATGTAATTATGTATGTATATATATCTCTATGTGTGTGTGCATGTATATGTATATGTATATGTATATGTGTGTATGATGACCTATCTTGCTTGGTTGACAGATAAAACAATTTGAAGCAATATATATATATCCTTCTCTCCTCTTCCTTCTCACTCTATCAATATATTCTCCCTTAATTACCCTCTTTCTGCCTCATATTCCTCCCCTCTCCTATCTCCCCCTTCTATCTCATCCCTTCCCTTGTTTTCTTTTTAGGAATTTTTTTAGGGACAAATAACATACATGGGTTTTATAAGATTAAAACCCGTACGAGTTTTTAACAGTATGAAAAATACTATTATATATTAACAACACGATCATTTTTTTTATATTAAAAACTTGATTGTATTTTAGTTATAATAAAAACCCAATCAACTTATTTGTATCTAGGCATGGTAATTACCGAACCATAACTCAATTGGATTATTTGAACTAAAATAAACCCAATAGGGTTATTGGCATTTTGAGTTTTTTGGGGAGGGTGGCCACTTTTTTGCACACCATCTTGGTACACCTACCCACATCCTCCTCCCCTATAATTTGACTTACTCCTGGAAGTCGCAAAGGCTAAGATGGAAATACACATCACACATAAGTCTTGAAACTTCTTATATTTAATATCAATGATATAATCCATCCTTGTATCCATATCAATGATATAATCCATCTGTGTATCCATGCAAAGCTATAGATTAATTCTCATAAAAATGGTTGAGCATCATGTATATATACATCCACCTCAATTTATATTCTTACCAATAATTTTATACTGGATCCAATAATAACATTCTAGAAACTCTAGTAATCCAAAAGCTTTTAATTCTAGTATAAATAACAATACAGATCAATAGGAGGGGTTAGTCAAATTTTCAAATTTCTATAAATTTTTTATAATGTACCTTGAATTTCAACTCAACATCCATTCAAAATTTATAATTTATATAATATTAATATAAAATACTTTATTTTATACTAATCCCCAACTAAAAACCACACTAATTCATGCAATGTCACTCAATTGACCAACCAAATTGTCAATTTGTAAGCATGGTAAACAACTAGAATCACTCAAAAATATATCAAAATTTTCAAATATTTTTATCACTTTCAAGAGACAATCATCCAAATGCAATTTTCATTTCTTTTCAAATTTCATAATCCTCATAGCAATAAAAACTCATAAAACATGATCATATTTGTATTCAACAATCATGATGAACTATTCTATCTCTAGTATGCAATAATGACATAACTAGATATGCATTCTACACAAACATGTTAGCCCACATCTTCGGGATTACACATCATAAGGATCAAGAGTTTTCATGCCTCTCTAGATAAGATTTCACTCCAAGATACACCACCAATCTCATCTATATCCATAATTCATAACTCATACCTCCCTTAGTGGCTTGATGGTGTTTGGGCCACACACACAAAGAGGCCCCCCATACAAGACTGTGTGCTCTATTCCTTTTTTGGGTAAAGTGGTTAGCCTCCAAGGAATAGACACCACACATAGGTGGGTAGTGGATACTAGTTGCATAATAGCCTCACATACCCCCATCCTCAAGGGTTCGATATGTCTACTTCCTCATATACACTCACCAATTCTTCATCATACATCCTTGGTGAGGAATCACATCACAACACTAGACCAACATTTGAAAACAACAAAGAGAAACTAGTTTAGCCACCAACATCTATAAATAAGAGAAAATGAATTATCTATTTCAATAATAAGATAATAAAATCAAATATATTTCAAAAATAAGTTAAACATGAGATAAATTTCACAAGTTGTGGCTAAACCATCATAGGAAAGATGAACAAATCTTCTAGTCTATACAAATAGAGATTAAAAATCCTCATAAATTGAGAATTACATCATTGTGTGACTATATTTGGCCACCTCACAAGGATAGATGGAACAGTTGTCTGGTTATCTCAATAGCCTATCATGTGATGCACCAAAGGTATGATGGGGCAAGAATTTGTCTTTGTTTTATATTGTTTTTATGCTCTTCTCTAAGACATTTCCAAAATACTTGTTGTGACTTTTAAGTACTTGAACTTGTGTACATACTATAAGTATAGTCAAATCCACAAACTTATGGGTAGATAATAGTTGACATACCTCACTAAATATTATATATGTATGTTGCAGTATTTCATATAATTATTTTAATGTATGTCCTTGTTGGAAATTTAGTTGGGAAAAGTGATACTAAGAGGGGGGTGAATCAAATATCACCTACTAATCCATTTTAACATTGCATACAAACTTTGCATGGCATTAACAAAACTTGATCAAAACAAAGTAACTAATATACTAAGCATCATTCAAGAAAGTACTCATAACACAGTAATTTTGGTTACCCAGAAACCCTTGAAAGGTAAAATTGGGGTGGTGATGACACCCAAAATTTGATCAAAATATGATCTACCCTCTAAGGGGTCTGCCCTGTTAAGAGCTAAAAGACTTATACAGTCTACCTTGCAAAAGGATTTAGAACTTACAATAAAGTAAGAACTCATTTAAGAGATTACAATAGGTCTGTTAAAACCACTCAATTAAGAGATTTACCCTGACACACTTGTTAGAATGTCTCAATACCTGATCCTTCGGTTTGCACTGTATGCTGATTACAGATCTTCTCCTTACAGTATTATTTTGATCTCATCTATCAAGTTTATCTCTGTTATGTCCTTCACTGCTTTACTCAGTCACTAAACTCTATTTGATTGCTTCACTAGTCTAAATGTGCTCTCTACTCATTCCTTCATTCCCTTCGCATCCTCTCACACACACTCTAACTCATTTTAGGGTTTCGATCTTTTCTTATATAAACAACTAAACTTCTTCAAGATTTAAGATCTACGATCCAGATTTACTCTTTTTGCCACTTAAGCTTTACTAATTCTAATTGGATCCAAGTGTTGCATTTGGATCAATGATTACAAAATAGGTGCGTAATCACTTCTGTGATTTCCTCAACAAATAAAATAGAAAACATGAATGTCGGCCAAAATGTTTTACCTCGATGATTGTGCCATAACAAAATCATATGTCAATTCTGGCTAACTTAGCAATTGATGTCCCTGGTACTCAACATTTTCTGATATCATTGTTGCTTAGTATTCATTACTTACATAGCTCGGCAAAAATTTAACTTGGCTAATATAGAAATACATAGTGACCATTGATTTACTTGGCAGTGCTACTGCTCATTACATGACTCAGCCTATACATGATGACTCAGTCGTAGTGATGACCAACCATCATTGCCTAGATAATGAAAAAGTGTAAGACACTAATAGTCAAAAAAACTATAGAGATCTACAGTCCTAACATTTGGATTAGATTGACTAGTTGAATACTTGAATATACATGCATATGCTACTAACCTGCCAGGGTAAAAGGAACAACTGGAGAGTGAATTGACATCATTGATGAAGAAGCAATGAAGTTTCATCCACGATGAGAAAAACCACTATGACACCGTGGAACATGCCTGAGGAATTGAAGAAATGAATGTTTCAGGGAATATAGGGGCACAACTATGCTATATTTCCTCTATAGTCAATATTTTATTGAAGCGATTGTTTAGTCTTTATGATCTTCTATTGTGGACTATCTCATTCTCCTTTCTTTATGGATGAATTAGTCAAACCTTATCTTTGTTTTTGAATAAATGTCAATCCTATATATAGGGATATGATTGTTAGAAATCTAGTTAGACAGATGATTGTATTACTATTATAATTAGAAGCAAGTTACTCTTTAGTTCCGTGTACTATTTTATGATGATGTAATCAATTTTTCTAAATATACAATGGAGTGATTTTGGGTTATATTTTGTGTTCATAGCTAGTAGAAGCTAACCAAGGGGGGCCACTTGGGATATGTAATAGAGTATAATAGAGTAAGTAGTTTAAGCTTTTTCAACATTTGAAGTAGTATTCATTATTTTCTCCTGTAGCATTATAAGTTGTGTATGTTCTTGCAGCACTTGCAAAGATAGTCATAGTAAATGCTTTTGATTGGTAGAATAGGTTAAAGTTGAAGTTATGGTTGTCAGTATCAATTTCATTTGAGTAGTTGTGTGTGTTTTACTTTCCTTCCTGCAGCTTAAGTGAAATGACTTTATGGGAGGCTTAGTGCACAAACCATGCTGTCCCATTTCAAGTATACATCCCTGGGTTGACAATTTAAATCCACTTCATGATAGGGAAATAATACTTAGTTTGAATACACTATTCCTAGGAGAAGATTTGGCATTATCATTATTACCTATTATGAGGTTGTTCATTTTTGGTGCCATTTTCAAGGATGGTGTCAAGTTGAGAACCTTATTGAGTCATTTTAGATACTTCCTTGTTTTCTAGATAGTAGTTTGTAGTTCTAAATTTGCTTCACAAGTGCATCCAACCACTTGCATGCATTGAAGGGGAAGAAGACAAGATTTCTATGGCATATTCCTTCCAAGAGAATCTCTTAATCTAAATAAAGAATCTGGAGAAGTTGAATTACCTTTTTTTGATGCAAGTCCAGAATTTCCTTCAGCAACTTCATCTGTAGAAGACCCATTTGATCCATCTGACCTTCGGCCTTTTACTGATATTTTGGCCAGTTTTCTTGCTAATTCCACCCCAAGTGCACCAATTGCTAATAATCTTCTAGCTATTATCATTTTGAAACCACAACTTCACTCGCAATTACCTATAGTAATGGCCCAACCTACCTTTCCATTTCCTCTTCCTAGCCCTATCAATAATGCTAATCTCAAAAACATACCCACTGTTGCACTTCCAAAGTTCTATGGCCTAATAAATGAGGATCCTGACACCTTTTTATTTGAGTTTGACATTCTCTGCTGAAGTTTTGACTACAACACTGATAGTCACAAACTCAAGTTGTTTCTAGAAACATTAAAGGATTCATCCCTAAGATGGTTTATGGGATTAGGGGCTAATGTAGCAACTAATTAGAATAGGATGTAGACCCTATTTATTCAAAAATATAAAGAATATTGTAAAGGGGTGACTTGAGAGGAGATGAAATTTTTTGAATGTCACCAAAAGAAGATGAAACTCTCGAAGATTACATTTCATGCTTCTTGTACAATCTACAAAAGAATCCTCAACATGCATTGCATGAGGATTTGTAAAAACTCATTTTCTTGAGAGGAGTAAATGACAACTATCTTGAAGCATTGGACCTTATGGCTGGAGGAGATATATCTCAATCTTCTTGGGATGATCTCAAGAAAATACTCCTTAACTATTCAAGATTAGTAGTAAAGAAGGGAAGAGGATTCTGACCCACACTTGCTAAAGGAAATAGCTCTGGTATATTTAATATGAAAATCTAAAACCTGTTGTCATATTTTAAATGATACATTATCAATGATGTTTCCACACACCTGGTCACAATGCAAACCAAAAATAAGCATGAAGATTTCGAGGAGAAGCTAACTGAGTATTTCCCTCATTGTTGATAGCAAAAGAAGGATTTTTGGTGCAAGATGGTGGTAAATTTGGAAGCCTAACACCTTCCTACTGAGTTCAAGAAAATAGAAGGAGAGGACGAGCAAGTGTTCTTTATTTGTCAATGTCGTCCATGGGCTCCAAGACAAGGTATGCCTTAGGATCCTTTGCAATATTTTAATCCTTATAATATCCAATGGAAAAACTAGAATTCTCAACATCCTTCTCAGTACTCCCAACCTATTTGGAATAATCTCTGGCCTAATACTCAATTGAACTAGTGGTTTAACTCCCAGAAGACCCAATGGCCACAACCTCAAAATTAATGGCAACCACCACAGGGGAATTGGCAACAATATAACCAATGGAAAGGACCTCGATAATGGCCTAATCAAAATCATGAATATTAGTCATTACCACCTCCAATACCTCAACCAAAACTTATGCCACCTCCTACAACCACAAGTCCTCCTCCATGGCCAACACAATTTCCTGCTCAGTCACAACCCAATCCTAACAATAAGAAAAAGAAACAACTAGTGTATGCTACTGAAGCTCAATAGTACCCTACCTCTGCATTAGAAATAACTGATATTCACTTGAGATCTAGTACTACTCTACCCACACCAGAACCCCCTATTATAACTAAAGTACTAGACACTCCTGCAGCATCAACACCACTACCAGAAACTACTTTTCCAAATACAACCCTACCAACTAATGTGTCAAGTCCAACTGATTCTCAAACCTTAATTAATCCTCCTTTCCCTCAAAGGCTTAGGATGGACAAACCTATACCCCAAGAAGAAGCACCATTTGATATCCTTGACCAATTGAAGAACATGCATATCCAAATTCATTATTTCAGGCTATTAAAGATGTTCCTCTATATGGAAAATCCACTAAAGAATCCTGTTTCAAGAAACCTAGAAGAAAGAAGAAGGATCCTCAAACAATACATGTTATAGGTCAACTAGCTGATATAATGATGGGAAAGATAGTCATTCCAAATTAATCTGATCCAGGAAGCCCAATTGTTGATGTAATAATTAATGGTTAGTCAGTGAAGAATGCTTTGTTAGATTTGGGTGTTGCTATTAATGTTATGACCAAGGATACTATACATAGGTTGAGTATAGAGGGATTAAGGACCACTCCAATGGTCTTAAAACATGTAGATAGTTCTAGTGTCACCCCAGATGGCATAATAGAAGATATAGTAGTCACATTGGATTCTTGGGAATATCCTCCTAACTTCATGATATTGTCACCCAAAGTAACTCTTGCTGGTTATCTAGTAATCCTTGGATGACCATGGTTAGCCATAGTTGATGAAAATTGTAGTTGTAGATTAGGTAACATGACAATCTTAGATGGCCAAAAAATCAAGAAGTTAGCATTATATCCTCTAGCCCAACCACAACCTGATTTAAGTACTCCTATTTGGCTAGATTTTGGAGATGAGGAAGAAGAGATAAACTTTGTTGCTCAACTAATGATGTTACACAAGTAATATTTCCTTGAACTACAAGAAGATGATGATGTGATTTAGATCATCCTTACCAATGACTGTGTCACAGCAAAAGATATCTTTGAAAGCTCTATTCCACAATTGACTACCTATGAAAACTATGTCCTACCGATGGAACCTAAAATCATCCATCAACTACTACCCTATGAGTTATCTACAAGCCCTATATCTAAAGTATCAATTATAGAGCTGGCAACTACAATGGAGATCTCACCTGGCCACAATCTTCATGTTAACAATTGAATAGGATGAAAATTGGGTCCACCCTAGAGTGTATGGAGGAAATATGAGATATACTTCTAAATCCAAATTCCCAAAGGAGACATCCAAATTGATCAACCAAAAGGTTAATGCATAATCAAATCAATCTATAGAGAATATGAATGGGGAAGAAAACCTTATATTTCCCTATAAAGGAGATGTGCTTGAAATTTGAAATAATTGAAAGGGAAGTACTAACCTCAAAATAGGGAAGATCTGGACAATGTTGATTTCTGATGTTTATGTGCAGTTTTGGGCAATTCGGCAACCTGTTTCAGACTGGAAATGCTGAGATGAAGAAAACCTAAAAAAAAATTTATCTTTCTAACAGCAGGCAGTCTTTGACCCTAATAAAAGGTTAAAGGCTACATTAATATTTTGAAGGTCAACTTTGACTTTGTTCACAGATCTCGAAAGTTCACCGAAAAGGGTATCCAAATCCAAGCTCAAATCTGTAGTTCCGCACCTGTACTTACAAGAAAAAGAGGTTTTTTATTGTTTGTATGGGGGGTTTGCCTTGGTCAAACCCCAATTTAGTAATTAACCTTGAAATTGAATTGAAATTGTATTATGCATAAACAAAGTAAATGAAACAATTCACCTTGCTTATGTTGAAGTCCTTGTAGAGGATTCAAATCCTCCAATCCATAAGTAGAGATGCTCCAATGGTTATAGAATGAATTTAGGATGTCTCAAATCAATGGCATTTGATTTTCAACACCAATCTTGAATGGATCTTTGCATAGGAATTGACTTGGATGAATGTGGAAGGATGGATCTTCAAGGGGGCTCCAAAGAGATTGAATCCTTCAATGGCTAACAATCGATCTCCTTGATGAATGAATGCTTGAACACTTGAATGCTTGAAGGATTTCTTGAATGCTTAAATTCGCTTTCTTTCACTTGAGAGCTTGCTCATGAAATTGCTTGAGATGAGATGTGAAAATGAGAGAGGAAGGCCTCCTTTTATAGTGAACTAGGGCACAATCTTCTAGAGGGGCCACCTTGGAGAATTAAATCTAAATTAGGTCCTAACCTTTAGAAATATACCTAGATTAAATGAAATTAAGGATTTACCATCTTGAAACCTGAAATGGCTGACCCGGAGGCGGGAAAAAGAATATTTTCAAAACTCGATACCCAGAAATCAAAAAATCTTAAAATTTGAAATCTGGGTCAAGGATGAGGTAGACCCTGCCCTAGGTTAGGGTCAAGGTAGTCCCTAACCTAGGTCAAGGTTGAGGTCAACTTTGACCCTCAAGTTCAACATTGACCTTGAGGTCAGAAACCTCAGGACCTCAGTCCAAAATGCCATGAAATGCAGAAATGAAGTGGAAAATAGGTGCATAGAGAAGCAGAACGGGGGGAAAAAGCCAAATACATGCAAAGATCCAGTCAAGGAACTTAACATGACCCCAGACCACTTACTCGAAGGTCTAAATTTTCTTATCATGGAAGTGCTTCCATTTTAAGATGATACAACAATAAACTACCACAACAATAATTAACATTGTTAACCCAACTCCTCTGTAAAGATGAAAAATCTTTTTCTTGGGACTATGGAGATATGAAAGGATTGAGCCCAACACTCCATACACATAGGATACACATAGTATCTACAACTCTTCTAGCCTTAGAGAAGAATAAACCTATCCCTAAGAGAAATTGTCAAGACTGAGCTACAAAAACTGTTGAATGTTGGCTTTATTTATCCAATCTCAAACAGTAAATGGGTTTCAGCTCTGGTAATTGTACCTAAAAAGGGGGGTAAATGGAGAATATGTGTAGATTAATGAGAACTAAATAATGCAACAAAGAAGGACCATTTTCCCTTTCCATTCATTGATCAAGTTCTAGATACCTTAGCTAGTAAAAACTACTTCTCATTTCTTGATGGATATAGCAGATATAATTAGATTAGCATTTCTCCTGAGGATCAAGAAAAGACAACATTCACATGTCCTTGGGGAGAATATGCATATTTTGTGTTACCATTTGGTCTATGTAATGCTCCCACAACATTTCAAAGGGTTGTAGTTAGCATTTTTGTTGACATCTCATATGACAACATGGAAACTTATATGGATGACTTCACCACATTTGGTGTCATCTTTGAAGAAGCTTTGGAAAACTTGGAGAAAGTACTGATCAGATGTAAAGAGCACAATCTATCCCTGAATAGTGAAAAATGTCTCATGATGATGCAAGAAGGAATCATGCTAGGACATATCATCTCAGAAGCTAGAATACAATTGGACCCTGCAAAAATTAAGGTAATTCTTACATTGCATACACCTACTAGGAAAAAAGATGTTAGATGCTTTCTAGGTCATGCTGGCTATTATAGATGCTTCATTCAAAATTTTAGTCAAATAGGCAATCCAATATACACCTTTTTGACAAAAGAGGTTGATTTCACATGGACCACAGCCTGTGAGAAATATTTCCTACAACTTAAAATCCTTCTTACAAGAGCACCAATACTTAGAGGACATGATTGGACTTTACCATATATATCGATGCATCTGATTATGCAACAGGAGCCATCCTAGACCAAAAATCCAATAACCTTGAAAATGCAATTTACTATATCAGTAAAATTCCACATGTGCTAAAGTTAAACTATATAGTCATAGAAAAAGAATTACCGGTAGTTGTCTATGCCTTGAATAAATTTCATCATTATATAATAGGATATCCAATATTTTTTCATACTGACCATGCATCCATAAAATATCTTATGAACAAACCTAAGATGGCTTCTTCTCTTGCAGGAATTTGATCTAACAATAATTGACCAGCCAAGTAAATCAAATGTTGTAGCTGGTTATCTATCAAGACTCTAGGATGATGATATAGATACCTCTGTGATAGATGACACATTCCTTGATAAACATTTATTCCACATTTCTATCAAGAGCCCATGGTACACTGATATAGCCAATTACCTTGTAGCTGACAAGATGCCTACACATTTCTCTCCTAAGGAAAGAAAATTGCTAATTGAGAAAAGCTTTCAATTTTCTTGGATTGACAACACATTGTTTTACACTAGTCCAAACCAAGTCATGAGAAGGTGTGTATGAGAAGATAAACATATGATATCCTCCATGCTTGTCATGATGAACCCTATGGATGACACTTTGTAGCTAAAAGGATAGCTATTAAAGTATTGACAATAGGTTATTATTGGCCCACACTTCATAAGGATACAATAAATTATACCAAGAAATGTGATGAATACCAAAGAATGGTTCATCCTACAAAATTAGATGAAATGCCTCTACATCCACAAGTGGTTGTTACACCATTTGATAAATGGGGAATGGATTTTATTGGTCCTATAGACCCTTCATCTAATGGAAATTCATACATCTTGGTATGAACAGATTATGTAACCAAATGGGTAGAAGTAAAGGAAATGAAGCATGCATGTGACAACAAAGTAGCACAATTCATGTACGAAGAAATATTCACTTGCTATGGTGTGTGAAGGAAGCTAGTGATAGATTAGGGAGCACAATTCACATCCAACCTGATTACAGACCTCGTGAATGAATAAAACATCAGACATAGGAAGTCTAGCCCCTATCATCCACAATCCAATGGTCAGGTAGAAGTCACCAATAGATTGTTAGGATTAACAAGGCAGAAATAACAATTATGTGCAAATATAACTAATATCAAAAAATAATAAACCATGTAGAAGAGAACACAAGACACAAAGATTTAATGTGGTTCACCCAATCCCTGGGCTACATCCACCAACAGTGAGTCCAATATTATTATTATCCAATGATTACAACTTGATTACAATCTATAATCGCTTATAGCTCAATTCCACTGCAAGTACTAAAATCATACATACAAAAAAATCCCTAACCCTAAGCCATATTATACAATATTTTTTGCCGCTTTAGGGTTAGAATGAATTATAACATGTCAGCCCAAATAACTGAAAAGTGTACAGTACTTTCTTGGATAGTACTTTCTTGATTAGTCACCACAAGCTAACAATCTCCCACTTGGTGACTGATCAGTATCCACGCTATACAAAAAAACCTCCCACTTGGAGACTAATCCTTTAGCAATACCACTACCATATGAGGCTCCCACTGGATTGAACCACCCTGGACTCAGCTGTTCCTTTATTTTGGTCAGTCTAGAAGACCAACTGAAGCTGAACATGAGTTCAACTTCTCCCTTGTTACTACCTTTGTAAACATATCTGTTGGATTATCATCAATATGAATCTTTTCCAGCCTTAACTTCCCATCATCCAAAACTGACCGAATGAAATGGTACCGCAACTATATGTGTTTTGTCTTTGAGTGCAAAATAGAATTATTTGCAAGATGAATGGCACTTTGGCTATCTGTATGTAGAAAATTATCCTTTTGTGGATGTCCCAATTCTTCCATGAAGAATTGAAGCCATATCATCTCCTTGGCTCCCTCTGTAGCAGCAACATACTCTACCTCTATAGTGGATAAAGAAACCACTTTTTGTAGTCAAGAAATCCAACTCACTTCTATCCCACCAATAATAAATATATAACTTGTAGTACTCCTTCTATCTATATCTCCTACCAAATCTGAGTCAACATAGCCTTGTAGAGTAGTAGTAGAACCCCCAAAGTGTAAACACTTACTGGATGTACCTCTCAAATATCTGAGAATCCATTTGACTACAGTCCAATGCTCAATACCAGGGTTACTCATTTATCGGCTAATGACTCCCACTGCATGTGCAATATCTGGCCTAGTACATACCATAGCATACATTAAGCTCCCTACAGCTGAAGCATAAGGAACCTTAGAAATTTTAGTCTCTTCTTCTGGTGTCTTGGGACACATATCCTTAGTCAATTTCAAATGACCAAGCAAAGGTGTGCTGACAGCTTTGGCATTTTTCATAGAGAAATGTTGCAACACCTTCTCAATATAATCAACCTGAGATAGAGACAATTTCCTATTTTTCCTATCTCTACAAATTTTCATACCAAGGATTTGTTTTTCTGCCCCCAAATCCTTCATAGCAAAAGATTTTTCTAACTATTGTTTCAACCCTTGAATATGATCCATGTTAGACCCAGCTACAAGCATATCATCAACATATAAACATAAAATAATGTAGCTAGCATCCTCCAACCTCTTAAAATAAATACAATGGTTAGAATGACACTGACTATATCCATGCTCATTCATAAAAGTGTCAAATTTAATATACCATTGCCAAGGTGCTTGCTTCAAGCCATATAAACTTTTCTGCAATCTGCACACCAAATTCTCCTTACCCTTGACCTTAAATCCTTGTGGCTGAACCATATATATTTCTTCATCCAAATCACCATGAAGAAAAGTTGTTTTAACATCAAGCTATTCTAAATGCAAATCTTCAGTAGCCACAATACTTAAAACAGTATGGATAGAAGTCATTTTAACAACAGGAGAAAATATCTCATCAAAATCAATACCATGTTTCTATGCAAATCCTTTTACGACTAATCTGGCTTTAAATCTTTTCTTACCTCCATCCTCTTCTTTTATCCTGTAAACCCATTTATTCTATAAAGCCCTTTTACCTTCAGGTAACTTACATAAATCCCATGTTTGATTTTTCAGCAAAGAGTCCATTTCATCTGTCATTGCAGACTCCCACTAAAGCTTTGTATCCACCTACACAGCTTCATTATAACATTCAGGTTCACCAGCATTTGTTAACAAAATAGAATAGAAAGATGGAGAAAATCTTTCTAGAGGTCTACTTAGCCTTGTTGACCATCTAACATTCACTGGTGTGTGTGGTATTTGTTGTTGCTATTGTTGCAGAGCATAAGGAAATATTGGAACATGAACTTGTGGAGTATCATCCAGTACTACATAATCATTTTCTTTCTTCTCATGTTGCAGCAACAGATCTTTGTACAACACTTTCTCATTGAATATGACATCCTGGCTTCTTACAATTTTATGATTTTCAAAATCCCAAAGCCTATAACCAAATTCATCAATGCCATATCCAACAAATACACATTTCTTTGATTTAGCTTCTAGCTTGGTTCTATTTTCAAAATCTATAAGTGCAAAAGCTTCACAACCAAAGGTTTTGAGAAAAGAATAACTCACCTTCTTACCACTCCATGCTTCCTCTAGAATACCACAGTCCAAAGGAGTAGAGGGGCCTCTATTGATTAAATAAATAGCAGTGTTCACAGCCTCTGCCCACATATTTTTGGGCAGCCTAGCATGCAACCTCATACTCCTTGAATGCTCCATTATTGTCTTGTTCATGCGTTCAGCCACTCCATTTTCTTGTGGAGTCCTTGGTACAGTTTTTTGCCTACGAATACCATTAGAGGAACAATATTCTTCAAATTTTGTGCTGCAATACTCACCACCATTATCAAATCTGAGACATTTTAACTTTTTACCTGTCTCATTCTCAACCAAGCATTTCCATTTCTTAAAAGTTTGAAATACATCAGATTTCTGTCTAAGGAAATAAATCCATACTTTTCTTGTTGCATCATCTATAAATGTAACATAATACAAAGAGCCACCAAGGGAAGATACCTAAGCTGGTCCCCATACATCTGTATGCACAAGCTCCAATCTCTCATTTTTCTTTTCCTTCCCATTCTTCACAAAACTAACTCTCTTTTGTTTTCCATAAACACAACTTTCATAGAAATCCATATTGACACATTTCAAACCAGGTAAAACTTTCTTTGAATGAAGTAATTTCATACCTTTTTCACTCATGTGCCCAAGTCTGTTGTGCCACAGTGCTGTGTCAAAATCTACAACAACGGTCTGATGTTCTTCTTGCTCAATTGCAGCCACTGTTCCTGAACATTCATTTTCTTCTGAAATAATTAAAGTAGAAGGAAAAGTATGACTTGTACAAAGATATAAGGTGCCTACTTTCACACCTTTTTCTACTACTAAGGAACCTTTTGAAACCTTCCAATTTCTATCATTAAAAGTAACTGTGCAACCCTCATCACCTAGTTGCCTTGCTGAAATTAAATTTCTACTCAGCCTTGGAAGATGTCTTACCTCTTGTAGTAGCCAATGATTCCCATTCTGCAACTTAATCTTGATTTTTCCTTTTCCAACAATTTGACAGGGTTCATTATCTCCCAAATAAACTAGCCCAAAATCCCCTTGGACATAATCAACAAAATAACCTCTATGGGGTGTAGCATGAAATGAAGCCCCTGAATCTAACACCCATGAATCATCAACATTTTCTAAACACAAAAGCAAAGCATCCTCTTCGGATTTGTTACTTACCACATTTGCCTCCTTGTTTCCATCATTTTTGTCTCCTTGATCTTTCTTCCGAGACCAACAATCTTTCTTATTATGTCCTGGTTTTCCACAGTACTAGCAATCATTTGGCCCTTTGGATTTAGACCTCTTTCCCTTTGATTTGCCTCTTGATTTTCCATGATTTCCAGAGTTGTTTCCTCTATCTCTTGTTCTGCCTCTGCTTTCTGCATTCAATACACTACCCGACGTGGATGCCCCTGAGCTTTTCCTATGAATTTCCTCACTCAATATAACACCAACAACATCATCAAAATTTAGGGTATTTGAACCAAAAATAGAATTACTAACAGCCATTACCAAGTCATTCCAGCTTTCTGGAAAAGAACACAAAATCAAGAGAGCCCTAACCTCATCATCGAAAGTAATTTTAACTGAGGTTAACTGACTTGTAACTATATTAAACTCATTCAAATGATCAGCGACTGATCCACCTTCTACCATTTTCATATTAAATAAACGCTTCATAAGAAATACCTTGTTTGAAGCTAAAGGCTTTTCATACAACTTCGCTAGGGTGTCCACCAAATCTTTAGCTTTCGTTGCTCCAGTAATATTGAATGCCACCAATTGTGCCAGGCATAAATGAATACTCCCCAGTGCCTTCCTATCCAAAATATCTCAATCTTCCTGAAACATTTCTACCTTTTTCTTGGCTATTCCCTCTAATGGCCACCATAGATCCTTCTAATAGAGATAGTCCTCCATTTTTATCTTCCATAACTGGAAGTTCTACCCATTAAACTTATCAACCTTCAGCTTACCCTGGTCTGCCATTTCTCCCACTTAACCGAGAGACTCTCCCACTAACTTGTGAGACCTACTTCAGAGAATAGATGAAAGAACAAATGAAATAACCTCGCTCTGATACCACTTGTTAGGATTAACAAGGCAGAAATAACAATTATGTGCAAATATAACTAATATCAGAAAATAATAAACCACGCAGAAGAGAACACAAGACACAAAGATTTAATGTGGTTCACCCAATCCCTGGGCTACGTCCACCAACAGTGAGTCCAATATTATTATTATCCAGTGATTACAACTTGATTACAATCTGTAATCCCTTACAGCTCAATTCCACCACAAGTACTAAAATCATACATACGAAAAAATCCCTAACCCTAAGCCATATTATACAATATTTTTTTCCACTTTAGGTTTAGAATGAATTATAACATGCCGGCCCAAATAACTGAAAAGTGTACAGTACTTTCCTGGATAGTACTTTCCTAATTAGTCACCACAAGCTAACATAGATAAATTAAAGCAATACTTACAAAAATAGTTCATCTCAACCACCGTGACTAGAGCAGCCATCTTTTAGAAGTTGTTTGGGCATACAAAACAACATGGAAAATAACATCAAGATTCACTCCATTTGAATTAATATATGGAAAATCAACCATGTTACCAATTGAATTTGAGTATAGAACACTGTGTACTATCTTGAAGCTGAACGTTGATCTTCCTGTAGCACAATGAGACCGTCTACTACATCTCAACTCTTTGCATGAGATGAGAAAATCCGCATTGGAGCACACAGAGATAATCCAAAAGAAAAGGGAAAAATGACATGACCCCCACATAAATAAAAGATAGTTCAAAGTAAGTGATTGGGCACTACTATTTGATTCAAGATACCAAGAAACACAAGGCAAATTACAAATAAGATGGTAAGGACCATATGAGATAGATCATGTCTTTGACAATGGAGCAGTCCAACTGATAACAATTGATCCAATTCATTTCAAACTATTGGTCAATGGTCATAGACTTCATTTATACCATCAACCCCAGACCAAGGAATATTTCAAGAATCAATTCCAAGAATCCATTCCAATAGCACAATAGGTAATACCTCATGTAGCAGAAGGTGCCCACCTTCTTCCTACAGCTTCAACTTAAAGTCCCTTCGAGTACACCCATAATAAATACTTCATTTCCAATGAAGTGTAATTCTCCATTCATTTTCTACATTGTTCTTTACAATCTACATCACTTCTCTACCTTCCACCCACACATACTCCATGTCATCACATTTTATATATTTCTTATGTTTTCAATAAATATTGCATCGGTAGAGGCATACATACAACAATAATACCATTGCTGAGGAATTCAATTCTCATCACCTTCCAACACATCTGACAACATAATGACAAGTACAACTCTTTAATATTTTTTTGCTTTTAGTACACACATTTTGATAATTATATATAATATTGAATATATTTATATCATATGGCATTACACCAATTTTCTACCTCTTGCAAAGTACAACAAGTGTGGACACTTGTCCTTATTTATTAGGGGATAGGGAAGTGTATTAGTTTCTTAAGTCGCTATTGTTGTACCCATTATTCCTAGTGAGATTGTTTGTCAGTTTAAATCTCTACTTATGTGTTGTTTCATTAAGTATTTTCATTGTTCGCACAAGTATTGTACCTAAATTCCCAAATTATCCATTCCTGATTGACGTAACCTAAGATGACATGATCAACTTGTGTGGAAGTTAATTGCACTTAAAGACATAATTCCTTGTTGTAAAGTGTCATTATCACTCATATTACTCATTTTTTAAAAATGTAACATAAGAGATTGCAAGGGAAGTTATAGTTTGAAGTGTAGTTAGGAGCTTAATTTTAGGTTATTTCAATAGGAATTAAGAAATTGGGAATTTCAAAGAAGAAAGAAGTTGTAAAAGGGAAAATTGAGGAAGGAATTTGGAGAAATGGGGGGACAGCTAATGCGTCATGAGCTAGTGGTCCATACTATTCTTCTCATTGATGTGGAAGTCATCCAAAGCTTCCATGCTTGCGAATGGCTTGGGTATTTCTTAAAGCTGGCGGAGTTTGACAAGGAAGTGGCTTCTAAATTTATGAACATATTTGAGGAAGGGGAAGCAAATGTATGGGGTTTGATAGTTTTGGAAATGGAGGAACACATTACAGAAGTGACTGGGTTGCCCGAAGTTAGGGAGCATTATCCTAATCATGAACATGATGTCAAGTCAGCACGAGCTCAGTTCACTCTTCCTTCTGACCCTCTATTGGAGGTGAAAAAACATGGTTGCAAGAGCATGTCACTTCTTATTCCATTCAATGAGTTGGTGTCACACATTATAAGGTACCTCACCTGTGAAGAAAGGTTTTCCCATTTGCATGCGCACCATTTTAAATTGCTTAGCTACATTAGGCATAATTTTCCAATAAACATTCCAAATTTTCTATATAATATGCTAAGCATTAGTGCTGAAGAAACCCAAAAAGGAAAAAAAAATTATGTTTCACACCATGCCCTAGTCAAATGATTAGTTCAAAGATCTCTTTATTAGGAATAGCAGTCCACAATATAACTAAAAGGGGGGGTGAATCAGTTGTATAATAGAATATTAAAGTTTAAACTTTAAGCTCATCAATATCAGAAACAATGAACACAAAGAATGCCAACACAATAACACAATATTTTGGTCTTAGGGAAACCTTGTTAAAGGTAAAAACTTCGGTGGGAATTAGCACCCACAAATGATGTACTGAGAGTATAGTAATCCTTGTTAGAAGATATAGCCCCATTAGGAGTTTATTGAACCATTACAGTACATAGTCCTTGTTAGAGGACAAACCCTGTTAGGAGTCAAGAACAACAAAGGGCTCACTGCCCAAGGCTCACTACCCAAAGAAGGTGAAATCCACCTTTAGAACTCAATACTTTGCAACTAGTGTATATGAAGAAATACACAATCCTTTGAACTATTTGCCAGCAACTATCTTTACTTGATCAGTTCCAATGAAGTCCACTAGTAAACCACTTCTCTACATGCAGCACACACAAGCTCATAGCTTTCACAACCTCTCTATATCACATCTATTGCATCCATATCTTTTCTAGAGAAAAGACCTTTCATTTATACCTTATTACATTTTACCAACATCAGGTCAACCCATAAGGCTTTCCTAATTACAAAAAATTACATAAACCCTTGCTAAGATACACACGGTATTTAAAACAAGTTTACAATGATTATATTACAATAATTAAGGACCAACATCCTTGATTTGTGCTTACCAAACAAAATGCACGCTTCATTCCCTGAGTCGGCTTCAGAATAAGCCATCGCTAGAGCACACACCATAGATGGCATCACCAATCACTTCATACCTTGTGCTGACCAATGAACATCCATCAGTACCTCTTCCATCATCCTTCAAGTTTGTATACCTTGAATCCAATTCCTCTGAAAGATATATCAAAAACTCAGAGACTAACTCTGTCAGTTCTCACTGTCACAGTCCAATGACCAGTCTTTACCAAAGCAGTTGTAACTCTCTTAATACACAATACCTAATGATGAGATCATAGATATAAGATCACAACATCCACCTAAACTCTCATCTAACTTCACAACATCTGAAACATCTGTACACTAACCATACACCATGATTACCAGTTTGGTTCCTTCATCAAAGCATATGTTGACATCAGTGACAAAACAAAAATGACAACAGTAGGAGTGCCCATGCAGTAACGTAGTGATTAAACATATTACATGTCTCAATCACCACCCATGCATTAGAAATATCCAACACTCTTAGAGATGTGTCTCTTTTGGCATGGGATGAATTTGTTTGAGTTGAAACTTTGCAACCTCAAGATGAACCTATTGAAGAAATAGTTCCTGAGAGTGAAACTCCCTCTAAGCCTGTTGCTGAAACAACTCCCCAAGAAAGAGAACCTGAAAAATCCTAAGGAAAAAGAACCTTCCCCTACTCTAGAGGCCAATGTACCTACCTCTTCCCAAAAGAAAGGAAAATGAAAGATTGGTGAAGGAACTTTAGTTCTTGAAAAAGAACCCCAAAACCCTATAATTTCAAAAAGTAAGAAAAGGAAGTCGACTCTTGCAGCAACTACTCCTGTAGTAAAGAGACTGAAGAAAAATGTCCAAAAGAAAATTGTGGAGGTAATAGAGACTCCCTTGAGGAGAAGTTCTTGTATGAGATGGAAAATTCTCCAAGTTTCTCCAAATAGCCAAGATGTTCCATCAAAAAAGCCTGCTATAGAACTCCATATTAATTATGTTTCAAATAATTCTCCAATTCAACCAAATATTCTCGATCCTCCTCAAAATTTAAATGATTTATTTGATAATGAGCCTTCTACGCATCAAAGTGAACCTAAAGAAAGTCATCAAATAGTTCAAGAAGGTAATCAAGAAGAGCCTCAATTGCCTTAACCATCAATCCATTCTTGTATTCAGAATGCTATAATACCTTTTAGGAGAACCCAATTCACTAATTACTTAGAGAAATCCCACAGTGTGAAGAAAAGATAGAAGACTCAACCAAAAGAGTTTAGTCCACCTACTTTGTAGTTTGTTCTTTTCAATCTATATGCTCAATTTATCTTTAAGCACACTTTGTGAAATGAAGAGAGGAAAAAGATGCAAAAAGAGATTAATGATCAAAAAGAGGAAATAGAGGACTTGAAAGAGAAGATAGAGAAACATAAACAAAAGATGGATCATGCCTTAAAATTGGCTAACCAAATCATAGCTTGCAGGCCTCCTCCTAGAGTATATGCCATTTTCTTAAAAGAGAAATTTCTCTTATTCTAATTGATGATTACTATCAAGGATAAAGACTCTGAGTTTAGGACAACCAAATGATTTTATGATATATACCAAACCCTTCCTGTTTGGAAACAAAACTATCTTTGTGAATTGTATCTTCACAATTTCATCATTTTAGAAGAGACTAATTGGAATCCCTTGCTATACATAGGGGAAATATATCTAAAAGCCTTGATGTCATGGATGCACAATGAAGCTAATTATGATAGGCAACTAGATAGTTATAGGGATATAAAAAAATCAAAGCAGTTACCCTTGAGGGCTGAATCTAGTAAGCCTGATGTTCTACTAAGAGATTGGTTCAGTCTCACTTGTAAGAATACAAGAATGGGAACTAGGGACATGATTTTTGCTATCAGGGAAAAATTCTACAAAGAGTATCAAGGGATGCCTTATTTCACATTTCAGAGAGCCCTAGCTAGTGTCAAAAGTAGATAGAATAGGTTGCCAGAGGCTTTTAAAAATTCTAAACCACATAGTCCTATGAACCTAGAGGCAACAGTGAATAGAGCACCAAAATACATGTATTTGGGAAGATAAATCAAGCATGATATTTGGTGTCCCTTAACCTTCCATACACTGATACTTCTATGGCCTTTGTATGACATTAACACTACAAAATTGGACTAGCTATAGCAAGACTACATGATGGACTATTGGGAAAGAAATAGAGGGTTCTACTACACTTTCAAAAGAAAAAGGAGAGACAAGATAAACGTTGGAGAGTTTAGAGGAGTTGCTGAGAGGTGTAATGCTTGAGGACAAGCATTAAACTTTTGGGGGGGTAGATGATGGGGAAATAATTTTTCTTTGCTTTATATTGTTTTCATGCTCTACTCTAAGACATTTCCAAAATACTTGTTGTGACTTTTAAGTACTTGAACTTGTGTACATACTATAAGTACAATCAAATCCACAAACTTATGGGTAGATAATAGTTGACATACCTTGCTAAATATTATATATATGTTGTCATATTTCATATAAATATTTTAATGTATGTCCTAACATTTGGATTACATTGACTAGTTGAATACTTGAATATACATGCATATGCTACTAACCTGCCAAGGTAAAAGGAATGATTGGAGAGTGAATCAGAAGCATTGATGAAGAACCAATGAAGTTTCAACTGATGAGACTAAAGTTGGTCTTTTTTTTATGATATTTTGTGTTATGTTCCTAAACATTCCTAAAATATTTGTGTGACTTTTAAGTGCTTAAGTTTGTATATATTCCATAAGTTCAGTTATATCCTCAAACTTTTGGGTAGGAAATAGTATACACACCTTGCCAATACTATATATACATAATGTAGTATTTCATATAGCTGTTTTAATGTGTGTTTTAATACTTGGATGAAATTGATTAAGTTGAATATATGAATGTGTATGCATTTACTACTAATCTGCCAGGGATGAAGGAGCAGCTGGAAAACAAATCGGTTACATCAATGGAGTGAAGATGTTTTGGTCACAATCAGAAGACCCATTAAGATAGTCATGGGATATGCTTGCAGAATTGAAGGAATAAATGCTTCAAGGAATATAGGGGAGCACGATCATGCTAAATCTCCTCCATAATTAATATTCAGTTAAGATGGTTATTTGATCTTTATGATCTTCTGTTATTGATTGACGTGTTCTCCTTCTTTCATGGATGAATCAATCAAAGTGTATCTGAATGTTTGAATGTAATTATCTATATATAGGGAGATGATCAATGGAAATCTAGTTAGACAAAATAATGATGTTACTGTTGTATTGAGAAGAAAGTTATTCTTCAAGTCTTTGTTCCGATTTTAATCCATTTTTTTGAATATATGAAAAGAAGAAATAATTTGAGTTATCTTCTATGTTTATATTTATTCGAAACCAACCAAGGAGGGCCCACTTGGGAGGTGGAGTAGACTAGAGTAGTTTAATTGTTTTCAACATTTAAGGTATTATTCACTATTCATTCCTATGGCATTATATATGTGTTTGTTCTTGCAACATATGCAGAGATAGCCATAGTTCATGCATTAGAATGGAAGAATGAGTTGGAGTTAGATTTATGGTTGTTTACATTAGTTTATTTGTTCAACTCTATGTTTTACCTTCCTGCAGCAATAGCTTGGTTCTTTCTATGAATTTTCCTTTCCTGCAGTAGTTTAATTAAGATGACTCTATGAGAAGCTTAGTACACAAACTGTTTGTCCCATTTCAAGTATACATCCCTAGGTTAACAATCTAAATGTACTTTGTGATAGGAAAATAATACCTAGTTTGAATATAGTATTCCTAGCAAAGGCTTTGGCATAGTTATTATTACCTATTATGAGGTTGTTCATTTTTGGTGCCATTGTTGGGGATGGTGTCAAGCTGAGAATCACATTGAGTCATTCTAGATAAGTTTCCTATTTACTAGGAGTAGTTTGTAAAGTCTGAACTTGCTTCACAAGTTCATTTAATCACTTGTATGCATCGAAGGCGAAGAAGAAGAGATGTCCATGGTAGATTTCTCCCAAGAGAACCACCAAATTTAAATGAAGAATCTGTAGAAACTGAATTATCTTTTGTTGATACAAGTCTAGAATTTCCTCCATCCACTTCATTAGTAGAGGACACATTTGATCCATCTGACCTTTGGCCTTTTGCTGATATTTTGGCTAGTTTTCTTGCACACTCCACTCTGAGTGCACCAAATGCTAATAGTACACCACTGAGTATAACAACTCCTCAATAGCAATTTCAAGTTCAAATACTCGCAAGTATTGCTCAGCCTATAATTTCCATTTCTACTTCATAGCCTTATCAACAAGGCTAATCTTAAAAACATCCCCACTGTTGCGTTACCAAAGTTTTATGGCCTAATAATTGAAGACCCTAAAACTTTCTTATTTGAATTTGACATTCTTTATCGAAGCTTTGAGTATAACATTGATAGTGATAAACTCAAATTGTTTCCATCTACATTAAAGGAGTCAACCTTAAGATGGTTTATGGGACTAGGGGAAAATGTAGCAACTAATTGGGATGGGATGAGAGACTTGTTTCTACAGAAATATAAAGAATACTATAAAGGAGGTGATTTGAGAGGAGATGATATCTTCTAAAAGTCACAAAAAGAAGATGAGACTCTAGAAGACTACATCTCATGCTTCTTATACAATCTGTAGAAGAATCCTCAACATGCATTGCAAGAGAATCCTCAACATCCTAGTCTTCTTGGGATGATTTCAAGAAAATTTGTTTGAACTATTCAAGATCAGCAGTAATGAAGGGCATAGGATTCCATCCAACACTAGCAAAAGGAAGTAGTTCTAGCATATCAAAGATGGAAAACTCAAACTTGTTGTCAAATTTCAAGCAAGACACTATCAATGATGTTGCAACCCACTTGGATACAATGCAAGCCAAAAAGAAGCATGAAGAAGCTGAGTTAAAGTTAGCAGAGTACTGCCCACATTGTTGATAGCAAAAGAAGCACCATAGATGCAAGCTGGTAGAAAATTTGGAAACACATCATGTTCCAACCAAGTTCAGGAAGATAGAAGGGGATGATGAGAAAGTCTTCTTTTTTGCTCAATGTTTCCCATGGGCCCCACAATAAGGTATGCCTCATGACCCATTGCAATCTTTCAATAATTATAATAGTTAGTGGCAAACCTAGAATTCCCAATATCCTTCATAGTCTTTCCAACCTATGTGGAATAATGCATGGCCAAATACTCAGCTGAACCAATGGTATGGCTCTCAACAACCCCAATGGCCACAATCACAACCTCAAATTTAATGGAAACACCACAAGGAAATTGGTAGCAATATAACCAATGGAGGGGACTTCAATAGTGGCCTAATCAGAATCTTGGCTATCAACCATTGCCACCCCTAGTTCCTCAGCCAATACTTATGCCACCTCCTATAGCCACAAGTTCTCCTCCATGACCAACACAATTACCAGCTTAGCCACAACCAAATCCTAATAATAAGAAACAATGGCCAGTATACAATATTGAAGCACAACAGTACCCTACTTATGCATTGGACATCACTAATATCCACCTAAGATCTGGTACTACTCTGCCAACACCAAAACCACTTGTTATAATAGAAGTCGCAAATACTCCTGTGGAATCAACACAACAACCAGAAGTTACCTTTCCAAATCCAACCTTACCAACTAAGATACTAGACCAGAATGATCCTAAAATTCAAACTAGACCTCCATTTCCTTAGAGGGTTAAGATGGATAAACCTACACTCCAAGAAGAAGCACCATTTGATATCCTTGACTAGTTAAAGAACATGCACATCCATATTCCACTATTTCAGGCTATCAAAGATGTTCCACTCTATGAAAAAGCCATCAAAGAAGCATGTCTTAAGAAACCTGAAAGAAAGAAAAAGGATCCCCAAATAGTGCATGTAATAGGTCAATTGGTTGATATAATGTTGGGAAAGATTGTGATTCCTAAATACTCTAATACAGGAAGTCCAAATGTTGATGTAATAATTAATGGCCACTCAGTAAAGAATGCTTTGATAGACCTTGGTGCTTCTATAAATGTCATGACCAAGAATACTATGCATAGGTTGAGTATAGAGAGATTAAGGACAACTTCAATAGTTTTACAACTTGCAGATAGTTCCACAATTACTCTAGATGGTATGGTTGAAGACATAATAGTAACATTGGACTCTTGGGAATACCCTATTGATTTTATGATACTGTCACCTAAAGTAACCCTTGCTAGTTATCCAGTAATCCTTGGATGACCTTGGTTAGAAATTGTAGATGTTAATATCAGTTGTAGATCAAGAAATATGACCATCTCTGATGGCCAAACTGTCAAGAAATTAGAACTGTATCCTCTAGCCCAACCACAAGTAGATCTAAACAATCATTTTTGGCCAAACTTCAGAGATGAGGAAGAAGAAATAAACTCTATTTCCCAGCTGATGATGCTTCATAGAAAATCTTTTTTGAAATTACAAGAAGATGATGATATACTCCAAATTATCCTTACAAATGATTGTGTTACAGCAAGAGACATTTCTCAAAGCTCAATTTTGTAATTGACTACCTATGAAAACTATTTCCTACCAATAGAGCTTGAAATCATATAGAAATTATTACCTTGAGAGATATCAACCAAACTTGTATCAGAAGCCTCAATGCTAGAGCTAACCACTACTGTGCAACTCTCACCTAGCCATAATCTTCATGTTAACAATAAATTATCTCAACAGCAATTGAAATTGTTAACACAACTCCTACGTAAGCATGAAAAGGCTTTTTCTTGGGAATATGGGGACATGAAGGGGTTGAGTCAAAAAATATGTACCCATAGAATATACATCAATGAAGGCAGTCTACCTCTACGTCAGCCACAGAGAAGGATCAACCCAACCCTTAGGGAAATTGTGAAGACTAAACTGCAGAAACTGCTAAATGCTAGTTTCATATATCTAATCTCATATAGTAACTGGGTTTCACCTCTTGTGATAGTACCTAAGAAGGGAGGTAAGTGGATAATATGTGTATATTAAAGAGAGCTTAATAATGCAACAAATAAAGACCATTTTCCATTACCATTCATTGATCAAGTGCTAGATACATTAGCAAGCAAAAAGTACTTCTCATTTCTTGATGGTTATAGCAGCTACAATCAAATTAGCATTGCACCTGAGGACCAAGAAAAGACAACATTCACATGTCCTTGGAGAATGTACGCCTACTCTATTATGTCATTTAGGTTTTGTAATGCTCCTGCAACCTTCCAGAGGGTTGTGATTGGTATCTTTGTTGACATCTCACATGACTACATAGAGATTTATATGGATGACTTCACTACATTCGGAGACACATTTGAAGAAGCATTGAAGAATTTGGAGAAAGTTTTGATTAGGTGCAAAGAGCATAGCATGTCACTTAACAGTGAGAAATGTTTTATGATGATGCAGGAAGGATTTTTTTTAGGACACTTCATCTCGGAAGTTGGCATACAAGAGGATCCAACAAAGATAGAGGTAATTCAAACATTGCCCACTCCTACTAAGCAAAAAGAGGTTAGATCATTTCTAGGACATCCTGGATACTATAGACATTTTATTCAAAACTTTAGTCAAATAGCAATTCCATTATATACTTTCCTTGCAAAAGAGGCTGAATTCACATGGACCTCATCTTGTGAAGAGTCATTCATGTAGCTTAAGAACCTTCTTACAAAAGCACCAATAGTAAAAGGCCCTGATTGGACTTTACCATTTCACATACATACCGATGCATCTAATTATGCAATAGGAGTTGTCTTAGGCTAGAAATCTGAAAACCTTGAAAATGTTATTTACTACATTAGTAAAAGTCTACATGGTCGAGAGTTAAACTACACAGTCATGGATTAATAACTACTAGCAATAGTCTATGCTCTAAACAAGTTCTGGCACTATGTAACAGGATACCCCATATTTGTTCATATTGAACATGCTGCAATAAAATATCTCACGAACAAACTTGTCATTTCAGGAAAATTATCTAGATGGATACTTTTGTTACAGAAATTTGATCTCACAATAATAGATAAGTCAGGAAGAGCCAATGTAGTAGTAGACTATTTGTCCAGATTATAATATGCAGATACAGATACCTCATTAATAGATGACACATTTCTAGATGAACATCTATTTCACATAGCTATCAAGACTCCATGGTATGTTGATACAGAAAACTATCTTGTAGCCAACAATATGCCTGGACAATTTTCTCCAAAGGATAGGAAAACACTAGTTGAAAAGAGCTTTCTATATTCATGGATTGATAACACACTATTTTACACTGGCCCAGACCAGGTCATGAGAAGATGTGTCTGAGAAGATGAGGCCTATAACATTCTGCATACATTCCATACTGAACCTTGCAGAGGACACTTTATAGAAAAAAGGATAGGAATGAAGGTGTTAACAACAGGCTACTATTGGTGAACACTTCACAAAGATGCAACCAATTACACTAGAAAATGTGACAAGTCAAAGGATGGGTCAGCCAACAAAATCAGATGAGATGCCTCTCAACCCACAAGTAGTTGTCACACCATTTGATAAATGGGAATGGATTTTATAGGTCCTATAGACCCTCCATCAAATGGAAAATCATATATCTTGGTATGCATAGATTATGTGACAAAATGGGTAGAAGTGAAGGCAATGAAGCATGCCCATGACAGCAAAGTGGCAGCCTTCCTTTATGAAGAATATTTTCCTGCTATGGAGTACCAAGAGAGCTAGTGACTGATCAAGGGGCACAATTTACATCAAATCTGATAACAGAACTCATGAATGAATCCATCATCAAACATAGGAAGTCCAGTCCATACCACCCATAGGTCAATGGTCAAGTGAAAGTCACCAATAGGGAAATTGAAGAAATACTTACAAAAATAGTTCAACTCAACCGAAGAGACTAGAGAAGCCATCTAGCAGAAGCAGTATGGGCATACAGAATCACATGGAAAACCACAACTAGATTGACTCCATTTGAACTACTCTATGGAAACATAGAAATGCTACCAATTGAGTTTAAACACAAAACACTAAGGATTGCTTTGAAGCTAAATATGGGCCTTCCTATAGCTCAGCGTGAATGCTTACTGAATCTCAACTCTTTGGATGAGATGCAAAAATTTGCATTGGAGTGCATAGAAATAGTCCAAAAACAAAGAATGAAATGGCATGACTCCCACATCAAGAACAAGCGATTCCAAGTAGGTGACTGGGCACTATTGTTTGATTCTAGGTATCAAGAAGCACAAGGCAAATTGTAAATAAGATGGTTAGGACCATATGAGATAACACATGTTTTTGCAAATGGAGCAGTTCAACTGACAACAATTGACCCAGTACAATTCAAATTGTTAGTCAATGGCCATCGACTCCATCTATACCATCAGCCACAAACCAAGATAGAGTTCCTATAGTAATTCCAAGAAGACAAGCCAAAGGTAACATAGGTAATCACTCCTATAGTAGAAGGTGACAACCTTCTTCCTGCAGCTTCACCCTAGCATACAGGGAAGTACATCCATAATAAAACTTCATTTTCGATGAAGTCTCATTCTACATTCACTTTCTTAAATTCTCTTTCCAACACACCTCATTTCTTTACCTTCCACCCATACAAATTCCATGTCACCCACTTTGCTCAATTTTCTAAGCTTTCAATAAATTCCACGTCAACACATAAATTTATTCAAGGACAATCAATCTCATGGCACACCCAATTCTCGTCCTTCAATCACATACAAAAACATAATGATAGGTACATGTATTCAATTTATTCAATTTATTTCCACTTTTGAACATAGATTTCAGCAATTATATTTAGTATTGCATGTGTCTATATCGTATGGTATAACGCTAGTTTTATCTCCCATGTGAAGGAGGACACGTGTGGACACTTGTCATTATTTCATACGGGAATGAAAAGTGTATTAATTCCCAAGTTTCTATTTCTTGTACCTATCATTTCAAACTTGATTGTAGCCAAATTAGTACTTATGTGATGTGTCATTAAGTCCTTGTAATGTTTGCACAAATTGTTGTACTTAATTGTTTAGATTATTCTTGATTCCTACCCTAGGTGACGTAATCAAATTTGTGTAAGGATTAACTGCACTTAAAAGAAACATAATTCCCCACCATCAAGTGTCATTATCATTTGTATTGCCCAGTTTTCAAAAATAGTACGACACAAAGATTGAAGGGAGTTGAAGTGAAGTGCACTTATGAGCTAAATAAAAGGGGTTTTTCAAGGGAATTTAGAATATTTGGGGTTTCAAAGAAAACAAAAGTTGTGAAATTACAGACTAAGGAAAAATTTGAGAAAGAATTTTGGAGGAATTTTGAAGGCAGAATTCGACATAATGGGAGGATAGTTGATGAGGCATGAACCTATGGTTCACACCATTTTATTGATTGATGTATAAGTTTTTCACAGATTTCATACCTGTGTATGGCTAGGTTACTTCTTGAAATTAATGGAGCTTAATGAAGAAGTGGCAACAGAGTTTATGAATACATTTGAAGAAGAGGAAGCAACTGTGTGGGGAGTGACTATTCTAGCAACAGAGGAAAGAATTACAGAGGTGACGAGCTTGTCTGCAGTTGGGGAGCATTACCTCAATGAGCATGATGCCTAGTCAGTACGAGCTCAATTCACCCAACCTTCTGACCCTCTGCAAGGATGCAAGAGAATGTCATTACATGTTCCATACAACGAGCTAGCTACACATATCATCAAGTATTTCACATGTGAAGGAATATTTTCCCATTTACATGGTCATCATTTCAAGTTACTTATCTGCATCGGGAATAATCTTCAAGTAAATATTTTGAACTTTATGTACAACATGCTAAGTATCAGTGTTGAGGAAACTTAAAAGGGTAAAATGAATTCCATTTCCCATCATGCCCTAATCAAACTTCTAGTTGAAAGAGCTCTTAGGGATGTCTCTCCTCTGGAATGGAAATAATTTGTTAAGAACAAAACCTTGCAGCCCCAGAATGAGCCTGTTGAGTAGCCAATTCCTAGAAATGAAATACCCCCTATGTAATGCCCCACCAGGGAACCCAAGAGAACTTAACCTAAACATGCTAGTAAGTTTGCAAAATAATTTTTTTTTTTAAATGTTAACATTCAACAACATCAAAGTCTTACAATGCGGAAGCAATACAATGAAATGAACAACTCACATAGGTTACAACTCTCAAGGATTCCATGATGAAGATTACATGAATATTAATTAATTAATTTAGATTAGATATAATTACAAAACTCCTATAAACAAATAAAAGAAAAATGCAACATCACAAATAAGATAAGATAAATACAACTAGTACCATAAGGTATCCATAACCTACATCCACTGCACATGTTGCAAGGTATGTAAATACAATAACAGAAGTGAAGTACAACATGATATCTCTGAATAACTGATACAAGATCACATAGAAGAAGAAGAAGAATAAGAACACCACTCCAAAAATGAAGATCAAGAAGAATCAGCTACTACAAGGATCATCCAGCACCGGTGCACGAACGTCAGAATCTCAAATGGTAAAAGAATCACTACCACCCGACCTTGTGAACCTAAATGGTCCACTCCCACTATGCTGAGGAGATAACAACATATCCCACTTGGATAACACACTCAATCAAAACAACTAAGCAAAGGGTCCTAAAGGCTTTCTATCTCAAAAGGTACTGCCACTAAACATAAAGAGAATATAATAAACATAAAAATACCAACACTTACCAAACATCAAATACAAGAATATTGAACAAATACAAAACATACCACCAGGTAATAATGAAATAACAAAGGTACAACACCACAAGAGGAATAAGTAGAAAACTATGGAGGAGACTTAGGCTATATGCTATGGGAGTGTCATCACATGGCCATCTACTTGAGTTACCTTGGACTGGTCACAGTGGACCCCGGACCCTCAAGCATTGAGTTACCCTAGACTGACCACTCTAGGCCCCGGACCCTCAATACGACCCATGTGGAACTAGAATACCCTCTCAAGAACATGAGGAATTCTAATCATACCTACTCTCTAGGTATCATCTCATTCCCATTCTTAGCCTAAACAAGCACTCAAGGCATAGGCGAGGCATAATCTCTAAATTATCTTTTTAACGAATTCTAGAATTTAATTACTATGTTATCACTTATTTACAAAACTTACGATAGGTTACCCTGGTACTGACCACTTTGGGTCTCGAACCCCTATTGTAAGCCACTCCCCTAAGATGCACCTATATAACCTCCCGTAGGCTCACAAGTCACCAATCATCAAATAAGTCTCATAAAAGTATATTGATCAAATTCTAGTCCACAAAAGATATTAGGGACACACAATGGTCCTCAAACCAAAACTTCATATCCACTCTCTCAAAGAGTTTCACATAACCATAAGATTCCATAGAATAAGGTTGAATCTAAAAAGATCGAATCGATACAACATAATAATGCATGATATAAGAACACATATGCAACCATAGAAAATGACCTCTAATAAAAATATCATCACATCTAGGTTTAAGAAATAAACAAATAAATCCTAAATACAGATATAAAAAAAAAAAAAAAAAAGATGAATATATATTTATTCTTAAAGACCCACTTGATTTTAACATCATCAAAAATTACACATACAAAATCAATTTCCTAAATTCATACCCATATATAATAAATCAACAAATCCAAAAAAAATACCAAACAAATAATTTAAATAATTAAATACAATAAAAAAATTAAACTAAATTAAAAATTAAATTAAATTATCTTAAATATATATAACAAACTAATATTAAAATTAAATCAAATTAAAATTAAACAAACTAATTTAAATATACATTCAAAATTAAATTAACAAATATTAATTACAAACTAATTTATACATTTCTTTATAAAGCAAATAAAATAAAACATTTAATAACTAAATCTTAACTTACCTATACTTAACAAAACCTAGGTAGGACTAACCTTTTAAAAGGAAAAAGCATATATAGCAAGACTAAAAGAAATGCATGGGGTGGGGTACGTGGCCCGCACCTCCACTTCCCCTTCTCACCTCACTAAAATGAATAAGGGGTTGCACTTTTTAAGTGAAGTTGTCCCCTTAAATATATCGGTGGTGAGGCCGCCTTGCATGGCGCAACCCCCACTTATAATTATTATTTTATTTTTTTGTTAATTTATTTTATTTTTTTAATTTTTAATTTTTTTTAATCAATTATTAATTTTGATAAAGAAAATAGCAAGTTAATCTTTTAAAAATAAATAAATAAATAAATTTAAATAAAAAATTATTTTCTTTTAAACATAAAAATAATTTTTTCTTTTGATTTTTACAATCATGAGAATTTTCCCATTTAAAATTTAATTCAATTGTATATAAATTCAGCCTGGTTTAATTTCTTTTAAATAAATCCAATAATTATCCTTTTGCTACACACATATATATAAATATATTTTTTATATTCAAAATCTTAAAACAATCAATTTCTACATACATGAACATTTTTAACTTAATCTATTCCAGAATTTGAGAACAATGAATATTTGCTACAAAGTTTCTCATACAATCTATTTCAAAATACAGAGGGAGAGAGAAAATTCATAGAGTACAGATCCATGCAAGCAATTACAAACAGGCATGAAGAAGACAATTCTTTTTTAAATTCACAAAACATGATCATAAGAAAATTCAAACCCTACCTCAAAACTAAAGGAAATATTCAAACGAAGACCAAGTGTGAAGATAAATCCCAAGAACCTCCAAGCTTTTCCAAAATTGAATTCTCCACCAAAATCTTTCAACATGTAGGAATTCTCATTCCACATGCTAGGGTTTGGAACTCAACTCTCCAAAAATCTTGCATGAATTTAGACTTTGATTTGCAGTTCAATTTTAGTTGAACTTAAGTCTATTTTCATTTTACTTTTGTTGAAAGCACTTTAACCCAAAATTAACTAATATCATTAATTTAATTTAAACAATTACTTACTGTGCAACTTTAATGCATTTCAATAAATAAATAAAAAATTAATCTAAAGTAATTCCCACATGCTCAATTAATCTCAAATTAATGGATACATTTCAATTGAACATAAGTTAAATTAACAATTAAATAATTCTAAGGTGAGGATATTTAATTAATTCTCATTAATTAAATATTTCAACCAAAAACTAAACTAACCTACCAATTTGCATATAATTCATTTTCAATTAATTAAATAATCTCTCAAAGCTAAAAATAGAAAAGATTCCATTTAATTAAAATTGCACTATTTAATCAAATTAAATAATCTAAATATAGAAAACACGCCAATCACCAAACTCAAAAGCATCACAAGGACCTAAGGACCCACATTCATACGCAAAAATAGGGATATAAACTCACATCAACTAAATGAGTTTAGGAATGGTAGGAATATCAGAATCTTGTCCACTATTTCAAGATAATAATATGGCTTAGGTTAGGATTTGGACCCGTGTTATCTCCCCTCTCTTACCATTTGAGATATTGCGATAGGGCACGCTCATCCTGACAATTTAGGGAAGTCGATGCCCAATACTTGCAAACCTGCATACAAAACCCACATGTACATACATATATAAATGTATAACAGACAATGGTGAAGATCGACTAATCATGTGGATCTCGCAAGCAAGTAACTACGACTTCATCCCTCAACCACATCAGGCACGTCAAACAGAAATATAAAACAAACACATCAACCATACACATGCAAGTATGGGGTCAGTAAAATATAGACATCAATGATATCCTAACATATATATAATCAACCTAAAATAATCATAACATTTATAAAATCAGACTAGGGGCGGGGTACTACACCCTAACCCAGTTGGCATACCCTAAGAAAAAAGGTTTGAGAATATTGAAGAAAAGGAACCTTCTCATATCCTGAGTGATAATGTACCTACCCCATCTCAAAGAAAAGGGAAACAAAATGTTAATGAAGGAACTTCGGTTCCTGAAGCAGAACCCCAGAAACCTACAGCCTCAAAAAGTAGAAAGAGGAAATCGATTCCTGTAGTAGTTACTCCTATAGCAGAAAGGCCGAGGAAAACTGGTAAAAAGAAAATGGTGGAAGAAAAAAAAACCCCTTTGAGAAGAAGTTACAGGATGAGGGGACAAGTCCCTCAAGTTACCCCAGTAAGTCAAGATGTCCCATCAGAGACACCTATTGCAGATTCTCATGTTGACTATGTCACAATTGATTCTCCAATTCACCCAGCCTACCCAAATCCTCCATAGAATGTAAGTGGTTTATCTCCTAATGAGCCTCCCTCAAAACAAATAAATGATGAGGCTGATGAAAATACACAAACAATTCATGAAGACCTACGGTTTTTGAGGTCCCTAGTATACTCACATACCCACAATGCCATAGTGCCTTCCAAAAGGACCTGGTATACAGATTATTTAGAACAGGCTCGCATTACAGAAAGAAGATAGAGAACTCAATCAGAGGAGCCTGGCCTACCTACTTTACAATCAATTCTATTTAGTTTATATACCCAGTTTGTTTTCAAGAACACTATGTGGGGAGAATAAAAGAAAAGGATGAAAAAAGAAATTGATGAGAAGAAGTAAGAGATTGAGCACCTAAATGAACAAATACAAAAGCAAAAGTAGAGAATGGATCGTGCCTTCAAGTTGGCTGACCAGATTATAGCATGTAGGCCACCGCCAAGGGTTTATGCTATTTGTTTAAAAGAATAGTTCCTTATGTTTCAACTCATGATGACCATTCAAAATAAAGATTTTGAGTTCAAAACAGGTAAAGACTTTTATGGTCTATATCAAACACTTCCTACTTGGCAAAAAAATCTGCTTTGTGAATTGTACATTCATAATTTCATTATTCCTGATATAATTGATTGGAATCCTCTACTCTATATAGGATATGTACATTTCCTGATATACTTGATTGGAATCCTCTACTCTATATAGGATATGTACATTTAAAAGAATTAATATCCTGGATGCAAAATGAAGCCAACTATGACAGGCAACTGGACAATTATAGAGATCGGGAAAAATATGAGCATTTACCTTTAAGTGTTGAATCTAGTAAGCTAGATGTTCTCTTACGAGATTGGTTAGCACTCACTTATGGAAAGACAAAACCTAAAGTTAGGGACAAGATCTTTTCTCTCAGAGATAAAGTCTATAGGGAATATCAAGGACTACCTTATTTTGCACTCCAGAGGGCCCTGACTAGAGTGAGGAGTAGATGGAATAGACTGCCTAAGATTTTCAAGAAATCTAAACCGCATGGTGACTTGTTAGAATAATATCCTAGTAACTCAAGGATTGGACATCCTTCAACAATGATTCATTGTTGAAAATCATCATGTATCTACTTAGAACATCATGGTAGACTTCATTAAATGTATCAATCTAGGAACGTGAACTTGAGATGATGGCTGCAAAGTTTATGCTTTAGTTCTTCTCAATAGTCATCACTACTAAAGTAAAAGCTATTGCTACATGAGATTTATACTAGAAAATGAAACTACAGATTAACTCTCATCTTGCAGGAAACAAACTTAACAGTAAATAGATAATGCTTTGAGAAGTAAACCTATGTTGTAGGAAACAATCAATGGTTATGCTACCAGTAGCTACAGGAGAAACAGTACTTAACAACTTCAAAGAAACTTAATTGAATCCTACTTAAACATGAATAGGGAATTCATCTCCCATGTGGGCCCCCACAAAAGTATGAATGAATTACAACTCAGAGATTGAAATAAAGAACTGTCATATATTCATTCAACAAAACATAGATACAATATAGGATATCAAAGTATTTTACTCTATTGCTGGATTATAGTATGAATTCCTCAAAATGTCTAACTAGCCTGGAATCATAAGTTCCAACTTATTTAAAAGCAACTAAGAAAAATAGAACTCCTACAAACTAGGTCCATTACATAGCATAACAACTTCAGTTACAAGAATGACAGCATCATTTATGCAAGAAGATAAGCCATATTTAGTGCTTCGAGAATATAGGAACGCTTGGTAACTAGATTGACTTGGACTAAATCAGCAACTGCAAAGTTATGGAAGGAGTGGAGCTATGATGAACTTCTAAAATAGTTATCCACCTTAAAAGACACACTCATCCTTGAGTCTACGCTCCTTGCTGACTTATTCTTCCTGCAAAAGGTTAACATAATATAATCCAAAACATAAAAGACTGTATAATGTTCATGAAAAACTATAAGATATTCAAGTCTGAACTTAGAAAATCATAAACAAAATATTTCATAAACTTGACTCATCATTCCCCCTAGCTTAACTATTTGTTGGTCCTCCAACAAATAAATTCTTCAACCTGGCTGTCAATCTATAGTCAACAGCTATTCTCTGTCCAGTACCTCCCTCTGCATGACTCCAATAGAATCCTTTTGTTTCCCTGTGTTTCTTCCATCTTTCCTTTTCCCTCTACATATCAAAACTGTCCAGATTTTCTGAGTTTGCAAGTAAAGGAGACATCAGTAATGCAGGCTGAAAGGTTAGTGGAATCCAGAAACTTTCTCTCTCTCTTCCCAAGGAAATGTACCAAGGAGCGCAATGTGTTGCCATAGCAAAATTGAGAGGTGAATGTGGTTCTCTGTTTCTCATCTCCCTAGATAAACTATTCCAGTGCCACTGAATGGCATTTCTAGCCTTAGGCAATTCAGAATCTATCATTTGTTCATATGCATTAAATACTTCATTTCTCATTGGATAAATGATCTTGCTACCTGAGTCAGAGGGGGCTATCCTTAACCAATTATAGTAGTAAGTTTGAGGATATTTGGCTTCAGACCTTAGAAATATGGGAATGTCTAACTCCAAATCCCTATACACCTTAACTTGAGTGTCCCAACTAATTTCATTCTATACCCAGGACATGAGGGCTCTGAGTTGAATATCCCCAACATAAAGTAAGGGATTCCAAACTTGTCATTAGGGACTGCTAGGTTGTGGAGATAAAGTTCACATAAGAGATTTTGAATGGCTACGGGAGAGTTATGGAATGCTTGAGAAAAATGGGTAGGCTCTTGTAATGAGGAAGACCTATCCTGTATTATATAGGTAATTTGATAGTTTAACAATTGTTCCTTAAGAAACAAGGCATAGACAGGTGATGGAGATCTACAACCCATCACGTTAGGAATTAAAGCTGTAATTTTGTCAAGTTTCATACTTAATTGTTCCATCTTTTCCTCCTGAACAAGTGTTTCCTGATAATGAAGGTCTACTACCCTATTTAGTTCTTTCCGTTGTTGTTTCCACTACTCTCTCTCAGAATTTAATTGCTTAGACAATTGCAAGATAACAAATAACAAAGAATTTGAACTAGATTGATCTATTATTGAACTAGGGCAAGAATTGTTTGCTGCTGGAGCAACAAATGACTTACCATTGTAGCACTTGTCCTCTTCAAAGGATCTATCCAGATGATCATAGCCCTCTCGATGTTAGAGCATTGTTGAGCCACTGAAGCTAATGTATCTAACCCTTCACTCAAAATTTTCTCTACAACCTTATTTATATGATCTATATCAATATCTGGATTTTCTTCATAGGGATCCCTTTTTGCTACAGGAGACTCTGTTGTAGGAGAGAACATTATTTCATTTGCTTCACTAATGTAACTATCAGAGTCATCACTTCCTGAATCATCTTCCTGAAGATTCCCAGAGGTTGATCCTCTCCTTCAAAACACATAAGCTTGCTCTTATGAGTTGGAGTCATCTCTGATTATAATGACTTCTACATTTACTGGCTTATCAAGAACCTACTCTATTTTGACATCAAGACATTCCTCAAATATGTCATGTTCCATAATCTTAGTCCATTGTTCTTCCTGTTGAGAAGTTTCAGGCTGTAATTTAGCTTCTTGCTGAATACCTTCGTCCTCTTACTGAATACCTTCATCCTCTTCTTCCTTCTGCCTAGAATCTTGTGTTACATTTGGCTCATTAACTGGAATCTCCTCAGTTATTTTTTACCTCTTCCTAGCACTTCTCCTTAACGTAGTTTCCTCCTTCTTTTCTGGAGCTTTTCTTTTTCTAGACGTGCCCGTGGCTACAGGAGATGCCTTAGCTTGTCGACTAGTACTAGGGTTAATTTTCTTTTTCTTATCATTTGGGGAAACTATTTCTACTGCAGGAGCAACTTCAACCTTTTCTGTAGGAGTCTCTGATTCCTCTTCATGAGTTGATCTTGAAGTAGAATAATTAGTGGAATTAGGGGAATTAGGGGTCCTAACCCTAGATTTCTTCTTGGATGAAGAACACTGTCCAATTTCAATAAAAAATTTCCTAACCCCTTTAGCAATTTTAACCCTCTGTCCCACTCTACACCCAATTGGTTCAGGGTAGGCTCCTAAAATCCATGTAGCATAAATTCCTCCCAGGAAATATCTAAGTGTTCCCTTAAGGCTTTTTCCACTATCAACTTGATTAGACAGTGGTGAGAGATAGAATTTCGTTTACCCTCTTGGACTAGAATGACTTGTTTTGACAAAATACCAAACACAAAACTAGGGACATTGATAGGCCTATTATCATGTCTCAAAAAGCTCAAGAATTTAAAGTGAACAACATGCAGGAATGAGTGCCTCCCTTCGCAGGTGAAATACCTAATGATATAAACCGCACATTGTTTAAACGGCTCAGGAAGAGATAGTTGAAATGTACCTTGTTTCCTATCAACTTCAAGCAATGGGTCTGTATGAAGAGTGAATTGAGCTATGGAAGTAGTTGGATCAAGATTCTCTACAAATTCCTCACACTCAAGCAATAAACCCATGACCTATGCCAAAACTGACTGAGAAAATGGCACCTTCAGTCCTTTACCTGTAGCCACTCCTTTCAAGGAGCTAAGATGTTAGCTTGTGGTGACTAATCAGGAAAGTACTATCCAGCAAATTTTTTTGAGGCCGACTACTTTTTGGTTATTTGGGCTGACATGTTATAATTCATTCTAACCCTAAAGCGGCAAAAATATTGTATAATATGGCTTAGGGTTAGGGATTTTTCGCATGTATGATTTTAGTACTTGCGGTGGAATTGAGCTGTAATGGATTACGGATTGTAATCAAGTTGTAATCACTAGATTAATAATAATATTAGACTCGTTGTTGGTGGACGTAGCCCAGGGATTGGGTGAACCATGTTAAATCTTTGTGTCTTGTGTTCTCTTCTGTGTGGTTTATTATTTTATAATAATAGTTATATTTGCACATAATTGTTATTTCTGCCTTGTCAATCCTAACAAGTGGTATCAAAGCGAGGTTATTTCATTTCTTCTTTCATCTATTCTCTGAAGCAGGTCTCACGAGTTAGTGGGAGAGTCTCTCGGTTAAGTGAGAGAAATGGCAGATGAGGGTAGGCTGAAGGTTGATAAGTTTAATGGGCAGAACTTCCAATTATGGAAGATGCAAATGGAGGACTATCTCTATCAGAAGGATCTATGGCGGCCATTAGAGGGAATAGCCAAGAAAGAGGCAAAAATGTCTCAGGAAGATTGGGATATTTTGGATGGGAAGGCACTGGGGAGTATTCGTCTATGCCTGGCACAATCAGTGGCATTCAATATTACTAGAGCAATGAAAGCTAAAGATCTGGTGGACACCCTAGTGAAGTTGTATGAAAAGCTTTCAGCTTCAAACAAGGTATTTCTTATGAAGCATTTATTTAATATGAAAATGGTAGAAGGTGGATCAGTCACTGATCATTTGAATGAGTTTAATATAGTTACAAGTCAGTTAACCTCAGTTAAAATTACTTTCGATGATGAGGTTAGGGCTCTCTTGATTTTGTGTTCTTTGCCAGAAAGCTGGAATGGCTTGGTAATGGCTGTTAGTAATTCTGTTTCTGGTTCAAATACCCTAAATTTTGATGATGTTGTTGGTGTTATATTGAGTGAGAAAATTCATAAGAAAAGCTCAGGGGCATCCACATCGGATAGTGTATTGAACTCAGAAAGTAGAGGCAGAACAAGAGATAGAGGAGACAACTCTAGAAATCGTGGGAAATCAAGAGGAAAATCAAAGGGAAAGAGGCCTAAATCCAAAGGGCCAAATGATTGCTGGTACTGTGGAAAACTAGGTCATAAGAAGAAAGATTGTTGGTCTCAGAAGAAAGATCAAGGAGACAAAAATGATGGAAACAAGGAGGCAAATGTGGTAAGTAACAAATCCGAAGAGGATGCTTTGCTTTTGTCTTTAGAAAATATTGATGATTCATGGGTGTTAGATTCGGGGGCTTCATTTCATGCTACACCCCATAGAAGTTATTTTGTTGATTATGTCCAAGGGGATTTTGGGCTAGTTTATTTGGGAGATAATGAACCCTATCAAATTGTTGGAAAAGGAAAAATCAAGATTAAGTTACATAATGGGAATCATTGGCTACTACAAGAGGTAAGACATGTTCCAAGGCTAAGTAGAAATTTAATTTTAGCAGGACAACTCACTAATGAGGGTTGCACAGTTACTTTTAATGATAAAAATTAGAAGGTTTCAAAAGGTTCCTTAGTAGTAGCAAAAGGTGTGAAAGTAGGCACCTTATATCATTGTACAGGTCATACTGTTCCCTCTACTTTAATTGTTTCAGAGAAAAATGAATGTTCAGGAACAGTTGCTGCAGTTGAGCAGGTAGAACAAGAGACAGTAGCTGGAGATTCTAAAACAGTGTTGTGGCATAACAGACTTGGTCACATGAGTGAAAAAGGTATGAAATTACTTCATTCAAAGAAAGTATTACCAGGTCTGAAATGTGTTAATATGGATTTCTGTGAAAGTTGTGTGTATGGAAAGCAAAAGAGAGTCAGTTTTGTAAAGAGTGGGAAGGAAAAGAAAGATGAAAAATTAGAACTTGTGCATACAGATGTATGGGGTCCATCTCAAGTATCTTCCCTTGGTGGCTCTCAGTATTGTGTTACATTCATTGATGATGCAACTAGGAAAGTATGGATATATTTCATTAGACAGAAATCTGATGTATTTGAAACTTTTAAGAAGTGGAAAAGCTTTGTTGAAAATGAGACTAGAAAAAGATTAAAATGTCACAGATCTGATAATGGCAATGAGTATTGCAGCAAAGAATTTGAAGATTATTGTGCCTCTACTAGTATTCATAGATAGAAAACTATACCAAGGACTCCACAAGAAAATGGAGTGGCTGAACGCATGAACAGGACCATAATGGAGCATGCAAAGAGTATGAGGTTGCATGCTAGGCTACCCAAAAATATGTGGGCAGAGGCTGTGAACACTGTTGTTTATTTAATCAATAGAAGCCCCTCTACTCCTTTGGACTGTGGTATTCCAAAGGAAGCATGGAGTGGTAAGAAGGTGAGTTATTCTTTTCTCAAAACTTTTGATTGTGAAGCTTTTGCACTTATAGATTCTGAAAATAGAACCAAGCTGGAAGCTAAGTCAAAGAAATGTGTATTTGTTGGATATGGCATTGATGAATTTGGTTATAGGCTTTGGGATTTTGAAAATCATAAAATTGTAAGAAGCCAGGATGTCATATTCAATGAGAAAGTGTTGTACAAAGATCTGTTGCAGCAGCATGAGAAGAAAGAAAATGATTATGTAGTGCTGGATGATATTCCAAATGCTAATGTTTCAATAGTTCCTTATGCTCTGCAACAATAGCAACAACAAATACCACACACCCCAGTGAATGTTAGATGGTCAACAAGGCTAAGTAGATCTCCAGATAGATTTTCACCTTCTTTGTATTCTATCTTATTAACCGATGCTGGTGAACCTGAATGTTATAATGAAGCTATGCAGGTGGATGCAAAACTTTAGTGGGAGTCTGCAATGATAGATGAAATGGACTCTTTGCTGAAAAATCAAACATGGGATTTATGTCAGTTACCTGCAAGAAAATGGTCTTTGTAGAATAAATGGGTTTACAAGTTGAAAGAAGAAGATGGAGGTAAGAAAATATTTAAAGCCAAATTAGTTGTAAAAGGATTTGCACAGAAAAATGGTATTGATTTTGATGAGATTTTTTCTCCAGTTGTTAAAATGACTTCTATTTGTACTGTTTTAAGTATTGTGGCTACTGAAGATTTGCATTTAGAGCAGCTTGATGTTAAAATAGCCTTTCTTCATGGTTATTTCAATGAAGAAATTTATATGGTACAGCCACAGGGATATGAGGTCAAGGGTAAGGAGAGTTTAGTGTGCAAATTGTAGAAAAGTTTATATGGCCTGAAACAAGCACCTCAGCAATGGTATATTAAATTTGATACTTTTATGCATGAGAATGGATACACTCGATGTAATTCTGACCATTGTGTTTATTTCAAGAGGTTAAATAATGATAGCTACATTATTTTATGTTTATATGTTGATGATATACTTGTAGCTGGGTCTAACATGGATCATATTCAGGGGTTGAAACAATAGTTAGCAAAATCTTTTGCTATGAAAGATTTGGGGGCAGAAAAACAAATCCTTGGTATGAAAATTTGCAGAGATAGGAAAAATAGGAAATTGTCTCTATCTCAGGCTGATTATATTGAGAAGGTGTTGCAACGTTTCTCTATGGAAAATGCCAAAGCTGTCAGCACACCTTTGCCTGGTCATTTGAAATTGACTAAAGATATGTGTCCCAAGACACCAGAAGAAGAGACTAAAATGTCTAAGGTACCTTATGCTTTAGCTGTAGGGAGCTTAATGTATGCTATGGTCTGTACTAGGTCAGATATTGCACATGAAGTGGGAGTCGTTAGCCGATATATGAGTAACCCTGGTATTGAGCATTGGAATGCAATCAAATGGATTCTCAGATATTTGAGAGGTACATCCAGTAAGTGTTTACACTTTGGGGGTTCTACTACTACTCTACAAGGCTATGTTGACTAAGATTTGGCAGGAGATATAGATAGCAGGAGGAGTACTACAGGTTATATTTTTACTGTTGGTGAGATAGCAGTGAGTTGGATTTCTCGACTACAAAAGGTGGTTGCTTTATCCACTACAGAGGCAGAGTATGTTGCTACTACAGAGGCAGCCAAGGAGATGATATGGCTTCAATTCTTCATGGAAGAATTGGGACATCCACAAAAGGATAATTTTCTCCATACAGATAGCCAAAGTGTCATTCATCTTGCAAAGAATTCTGCTTTGCACTCAAAGACAAAACACATATAGTTGCGGTACCATTTCATTTGGTCAGTTTTGGATGATGGGAAGTTAAGGCTGGAAAAGATTCATACTGATGATAATCCAACAGATATGTTTACAAAGGTAGTAACAAGGGAGAATTTGAACTCATGTTCAGCTTCAGTTGGTCTTCTAAACTGAACAAAATAAAGGAACAGCTGAGTCCAGGGTGGTTCGATCCAGTGGGAGCCTCATATGGTAGTGGTATTTCTATAGGATCAGTCTCCAAGTGGGAGGTTTTTTTGTATAGTGTGGATACTGATCAGTCACCAAGTGGGAGATTGTTAGCTTGTGGTGACTAATCAGGAAAGTACTATCTAGCAAATTTTTTTGAGGCTGACTACTTTTCGATTATTTGGACCGACATGTTATAATTCATTCTAACCCTAAAGTGGCAAAAATATTGTATAATATGGCTTAGGGTTAGGGATTTTTCGCATGTATGATTTTAGTACTTGTGATAGAATTAAGCTATAATGGATTACAGATTGTAATCAGGTTGTAATCACTGGATTAATAATAATATTGGACTCATTGTTGGTGGATGTAGCCCAAGGATTGGGTGAACCACGTTAAATCTTTATGTCTTGTGTTCTCTTTTGTGTGGTTTATTGTTTTCTGATATTAGTTATATTTGCACATAATTGTTATTTCTGCCTTGTTAATCCTAACATAAGAAACTGAAGTGCAACCTTGTCATCCCAGCTAGTTAGTTTCTAGACATAATCTATCCAACCCCTTGCCTAGAAATACGGCCTACAATTTTGGTCTTTGAGAAAAACACCATGTACGGTAGGATCTCTTCGAATGAGATCACCACCCATCATCTTTTTTTTGAGATACCCAAATAGAGTTGCAGGAGATAAAATAGACAACCAAAATTTTGAACAAGAAAGCTTGAAAAGGCAAGTTGCAGGATGATTCAAATTTGGAAATTTCTAGTAAAACAGCTCGATAAATGAGCTTATGAGTAACATAAATGCAAATTATTGTATTATCATTTCATAATTACTCATAAGTACTCTCCTCAGAACTCGTACTCAACATAACTTGCCACCTTAGTTTTATACATGCAAAAGATAATATGTAGCATAATGATTTTCAAAAGTGTCTAATCATGGTAGAAAAATACAAGTACGATAGTAGAAAGGAATAAATATAAAGATTGCATAAACATAATGACAAAAAAAACTAATAAACTTCCCCCCTAGCTAAAGTATTGCAAGTGGGCCCTCACTTGCAGCAATGACAAGGCATACGCTAAAATTAAGAGGAAAACAAATTAAAGTTGCATACCTTGAATTGTGTGCTATCCTGAAGTGCTGGTGAGGTGGCAGTTGTTATGATCCATGAATGAAACAAAATATGAGATGGATGGATGATAGACTAGAAATGAAGCATAAATTTATTATGGAGAAGTGACTTTCATTAAGTAAGTATTTATTATGAAGGTGAAAAGATCTTTTTAGAGTGAGGAAGGCAAATGAGCATAAAGCTCATTACGAGTTGCTGCAGGAAGTGTGTCACCAACGGCAGAAGAGAATTGTTGTAGGAACTCATCCTTGCTCTTGGGTTTGTGATACAACTTCAATCTATGACCATTGACCAGCTATTTGAAATGTACTGGATCAATTGTGGAGAGCTGAACCGCACCATTTGGAAAGACTGCAATTATCTCATATGGTCCAAGCCATCTAGTTTGGAATTTCCCTGGGTTATGCTGGTACCAAGAGTCATATAGGAGTGTCCAATCTCCAACTAAAAACACTTTGTCCTTGACAAACTTTTCATGCCATTGCTTGCGTTGATTTTGGATCAATTCGGTGTTATGCAGGGAAGATTTTCTCCACTCATCAAGGCCATTCAAACTCAGAATCCTATCTTGTTGTGCTACAGTGAGATCCATCCCAAGATCAAGAGCTATCCTAAGTTTCTTATGTTCAAATTCAATAGGCATGACTGTAGAGTGACCATAGACAAGCTCAAATGGTGTGAAACTAGTTGTAGACTTCCATGTAGTTCAGTATGCCCAAAGTGCTTTAGGAAGTCAGATAGCCCAATCTTTCTTATGAATGGCTACTATTTTAGTGAGAATAGATTCCAACTCCCTATTGGTAACTTCCACCTACCTATTAGCTTAGGGGTGATAGGGTGAAGACTTACCATGCCTGATGTTATATTCCTCCATTAGAGCAGCAATCAAATTGAAAGTAAACTGAGGACCTTGATCAGATTGAATCTCCCTTGGTACTCCAAATCTGGTGAAGATGAATTCATAAAGGAACTTTGCAACATTGTTATCCCTAGGGTGCTTCATAGGTTTAGCCTCAGCCCATTTTGTAACATAGTCAGTGCAAACAAGGATATAAGATTTACCTTGGGAAGAGGGTTCAATAGGACCAACAAAGTTAATCCCCCATTTGTCAAAGGGTGTGACAACTACATGTGGCTACAGGGGAATTTCATCTGTCTTTGTAGGCCATCCCATGTGTTGACATTTGTCACACTTTTTGGTGTACTGAGCAGCATCCTTATGGAGACTAGGCTAATAATAACCTATAGTCAAAATTTTCAATGTTGTTCTTTTTGTAGCAGAATGTCCACCACAAGGTTCATCATGACATGCCTTGAGGATATCATAGGTTTCATCCTCTCGAATGCATCTTCTAGTTACTTGGTCAGGACCAGTATAAAACATGAATCCAAAAATCCATGAATAATTAAAGCTCTTTTTAGTTAACAACCTTCTTTCTTTAGCAGAGAAATGAGATGGTGTCTTACTGGTTGTGAGATAATTGACAATATTGGCATACCAAGGATTGTGTGTAGTCAATAAGAAAAGATGTTCATCAAGAAAACTATCATCAATGGCTACAGGATCATCAAGTACATGCAACTGAGAAAGAAAATTAGCTACCACATTGGTTTTACCAGGTTTATCTATGATAGTAATGTCAAACTCCTACATAAGCAACAACCAGCGAGCCAATCTGCCAGAGATTGCAGGCTTGTTCATGAGATACTTAATAGCAGAATGGTTGGTATGTACATAGATCTCATATCCAGTAATGTAGTGTCTGAATTTATTCAGGGCATAAATGACTGCAAGAAGTTCTTTTTCAATGACAATGTAGTTAAACTCAGCACCTTGCAAATTCTTACTAATAAAGTAAATTGCATGCTCAACGGAGTCCACCTTCTGACCAAGCATAGCTCTAATAGCATAGTCTAAGGCATCAGTATGGATGTGAAAAAGAAAGCCCCAATTAGGTCCTCTCAAAACTGGTGCTATAGTGAGAACTTCTTTAAGCTGCAGGAAAGATTTTGCACACTTAGAATCCCAAGCAAATTCAGCATCCTTCTTGAGCAAGTTATACAGTGGTGTTGCAAGCTGACTGAAATCCTTTATAAACCTTCTATAATACCCGACATGTCCAAGAAAACTTCACACATCTTTTTTTTTTGCTGGAGTAGGTAATGTGCTAATTACTTCAATCTTCGTAGGGTCCACTTGAATACCTTTTGAAGATATGAAATGTCCTAAGACAACCCCTTCTTCCATCATCATGAAACACTTTTCACTATTAAGAGAGAGGTTATAATCATTACATCTCTGAAGAAATTTCTCCAAATTTTCCTTGGCCTCATCAAAAGTATGCCCATAGGTGGTAAAGTCGTCCATGTAAATCTCCATGTAATCAGCAGAGATATCTGAGAATATAGTGATCACAGCTCGCTAGAAGGTAGCAGGGGCATTACACAACCCAAAAGGCAGCACTGAATAGGCAAATGTACCCCATGGGTAGGTGAATGTTGTCTTCTCCTAGTCCTTAGGGGCTATTTGTATCTGATTATAACCACTAAATCCATTTAGAAAAGAGAAGTATTTCTTTCCAACTAGGTTATCAAGGACTTGATCTATGAACGACAATGGAAAGTGGTCCTTCTTAGTGGTTGTGTTAAGCTCTTTATAATCGACACAAACTCTCCACTTCCCTCCTTTTTTAGGCACTGTGACAAGAGGGGAGACCCACTGACTATCAGAAATGGGATAGATGAATCCAGCATTTAATAACTTCTACAGCTCATTCTTTACTATATCCCTTAGAACTGGGTTAACCCTTCGCTGAGGTTGGCGAATGGGTCTGAATTCAGGGCTAATATAAATTTTGTGAGTACAGAGCTTAGGGTCTAAACCTTTCATGTCAGTATAATCCCAAGCAAAGGCTGATTGATATTCTTTTAGAAGCTGCAGGACATATGTCTGTTGAGAGAGATTTAAGGCACTATTTACATTTAACTCCCGCCCTCAGCTAACCTCTAGCTTAGTGACCTTTTCTGCCATGGATAGCTGAGCAATTGGGAAAGACTCCATTTCATGAGGTAGTAATGTATGAAGAAATTTGGAAGTTTATGAATATTGCAAGGTATCAATAGGTGGTAACAAAGTGTCAAGAACATAGTCCTCTTGGGAACACACTTGGGATTGCACTCCATACTCATTTAGAATAATGGAGGAAATGATTTCATCTTCTTTCCTAGAAGCTACAAAAGGTTCCCTAGATATCATCATTAACTGATGAATGGAATTAACCTCAGGTTCAATATCATCCAAATCTGGCTAGATTATCTGGTCATCTTGCAACAAAGGTTGAGCTAGGGAATACAGAGTCAAATTTTTAGTGTTGACTCCATTGGATATAGTCATTTTTCCTAACCAACAAGCTATATAGGCATCTGTAGTAGCTAGCCAAGGCCTGCCTAGAATTATTGGATATCCTCTCATGTTAGCCTTTGGAGAAAGGACAACAAAGTCAACTGGATATTTCCAAGAATTCAAGGTGACTATTACATCCTCTACCATCCCATTAGGTGTAATGGTGGAACTATCAACAAGTTGAAGGATGGTTGGGGTTTCCCTAAGACCAATGATATGCAACTGAGACATTACTTCCTTGGTCATGACATTTATGGACACACCTAAGTCAACTAGAGCATTTTGGACTTGCATTCCTTGAATAGTGACCGTAACCACAGGGCTACCAGGATCACAATACTTGGGAACTGTCAATTTCTCCAACATTAGATCAGATAACTGGCCTAGGACATGTATGGTTTTGGGATCCTTTTTCTTCCTCCTAGGCTGCTTGATACAAGATTCCTTGATGGCTTTAGTATATGCAGGTACTTCCTTTATGGCATCTAATAGGGGAATCTTTACTATCATTTTCTTTAGTTGGGCAAGCAAATCCAACACTGCTTGATTTTCCACTAGCTTAACTTGTTCCTCCAACCTATGAGGAAATGGGGGTTATTGTGCTACAGGAGCGGCAGGAGCAGCAGGGTTGACTGGTACCTCAGTTGGTTCAGTCGAGGCATCCTCAACTTCAATAATGATAGGCTGTTGTGGAGGAGGAAGAGTCGTGCTAGATCTTAAATGGATATTATTCAAAGAAATTGCATAGCTCTGCTATTGCGTTGTTGGTTTAGCATTGTTGGGATAAGGAGTAAGATGAGTAGGAAATTGAGTTTTTTTAGGGGAAGTAGTATTGGTTGCAAGAGGAGGCATCAAAGCATGTTGTTGAGGCGGCGGCATCAAAGCTGGCTGGTTTGATTGGTTCATCCAATTGTGTGGTTGTTGCAACCCCTTCTGGGGCTACTTCCAGGGTTGTTGAGGTTGTGACCAACCTTTTTGAGATTGTTGTCATCCTAGCTAATACTGTTGCCAACCTTACTGAGGTTGTTGCCAATTTTGTTGATGTTGCTGCCAGCCTTGCTGAGGTTGTTGCCAACCTTTTTGAGGCTTCTGCCAACTATTATACCCACTAAATCCACTATGTTGTTGATTTTTCCATGCATTAGTATTATTAAAATTTTGAAGAGGATCTTGGGGAATACCTAGTCTCTGAGCCCATGGCCTTCGCTGGGCAACGTAGAGCACCTCTCCATTCTCCTCAATGGCTTTGAACTTGATAGGCATTGGTTGGGACTCCAAGCTTGCAACAGACTTACACTGACAATTTTTTTTCTTCTCCCTACAGTGTGGATAGTACTCTGCTAACATTGCATCAGCTTCATCCTTCTTTCTCCTTGCCTGCATTGTGTCCAACTGAGTGGCAACATCATTAATGATGTCCTTCTTGAAATCTGACAATAGATTGGATAGCTCCATTTTGGACACCCCTAAACCGTTGGACTTGTGAGGCAAGGCTATCAAGCCTCTTCCTTTCTTGATAGTGGCTCTTGAATAGTTTAGACATATGCTTTTTATGTCATCCCATGTCTTCTGAGTAATGTCTCCCCCTACCATAAGGTCAAGGGCCTCTATGCTCCCATCATTCACACCTCTCAAAAACAAATGCTTTTGAGATTCTTCATTCAGCGCATGTTGTGTGTTATGCTACAGGCTGAACATAAACCTAGAGACATAGTCTTCCAGAGTTTTATCTTCCTTTTGTGACATTTTAAATATGTCATCTCCCTTTAAGTCTCCTCCTCTGCAATAATCTTTATACTTCTCAAGAAACATGGTGCACATTGAATTCTAATCTGCTACAACATCAGCACCTAAACTCATAAACCACCATAGAGCAGCCACCTTTAAAGTAGAAGGAAATAATTTGAGCTTATGGTCATCAGTGGTGTAGTCATAGCTTCTGCAGAGGATATCAAATTCAAAGAGGAAAGTCTCTAGATCCTCTATGATGAGTCCATAGAATTTAGGAAGCACGGCTATAAGAATGTTCTTTAGATTTTGGTTACCTTGTTGAGTAGGAATAGGAAAAGGGAAAGTAGGATGAGCCATTACGTTATCTAGATATTTTGGGCATAAAGAGGGCATTTAAATGGTAAGACTCTTGAGATGATGGCGGTGAAGGCAAGTGATCAAAGGCATCAGCAAACAGGTTCTCAAATGATTCTTCTTATGGGATTTCTAATTGGGGTTCCTCAAACATTAGATCTAAAACCTCAAATGGTTCTCCCTGATTAAGGTTAGGTAGGAATCACCCAAGATGATCCCTACATATATGCATGCAAAATTATGCAGAATGAAAACTAACTTAATGACTTCTGGGTTGAACTAAATTGACACCATCCTTGGCAACAGTGCCAAAAATGACTAGTTAGAATAATATCCTAGTAACTCAAGGATTGGACATCCTTCAACAGTGATTCATTGTTGAAAATCATCATGTATCTACTTAGAACATCATGCTAGACTTCATTAAATGTATTAATTCAGGAATGTGAACTTGAGATGATGGCTGCAAAGTGTATGCTTTAGTTCTTCTCAATGGTCATCACTACTAAAGTAAAAGCTATTGCTACAGGAGATTTATACTAGAAACTGAAACTACAAATTAACTCTCATCTTGAAGGGAACAAACTTAATAGTAAATAGATAATGCTTTGAGAAGTAAACCTATGTTGCAGGAAACAGTCAATGGTTCTACTACCAGTGGCTGCAGGAGAAACAGTACTTAACAACTTCAAAGAAACTTAACTAAATCCTACGTAAACATGAACAGGGAATTCATCTCCCATATGGGTCCCCACAGAAGTATGAATGAATTACAACTCAGAGATTTAAATGAAGAATTGGCATATATTCATTCAACAAAACATAGATACAATATAGGATATCAAAGTATTTTACTATATTGCTAGATTACAGTATGAATTCCTCAAAACATCTAACTAGCTTGGAATCATAAGTTCCAGGTTATTTAAAAGCAACTAAGAAAAATAGAACTCCTACAAACTAGGTCCTTCATTACATAGCATAACAACTTCAGTTACAGGAACGACAGCATCATTTATGCAAGAAGATAAGCCATATTTAGTGCTTTGAGAATATAGGAATGCTTGGTAACTAGATTGACTTGGACTGAATCAGCAATCGCAAAGTTATGGAAGGAGTGGAGCTATGATGAACTTTTGAAATAGTTATCCACCTTAAAAGACACACTCATCCTTGAGTCCGTGCTCCTTGCTGACTTATTCTTCCTGCAAAAGGTTAACATAACAAAATCCAAAACATGAATCCAAGGTAGAGATTATAATAAGTTTTCCTATTTTAACATAGCCTTGTCATATGGCTACAGGAGATCTACCCATTAAAACTAGAGAAGAAAGATACAAGATTTCATCATAACATTTATTAATATATATATATATTCAGTCTTGTCCTTAAGTTTCATAAGTATCAAATATACATATAGCTAAAGCTTAGAAACATAAAAGACTGTATAATGTTCATGAAAAACCATAAGATATTCAAGTCTAAACTTAGAAAATCATAAACAAAACATTCCATAAACTTGACTCATCACATAGTCCAATTAATTTTGAGGTAGCTATGAACAGGGCAACAAAGTACATGCAGCTAGGGAGACAAATCAAAAGAGAGCTTTGGTTTCCTCTAACTTTCCAGCCACCTATGCTCCTGTGGCCATTATATGACATTAACACTACCAGACTAGACCAGCTATAGGAGGATCATAGAATGGACTACTGGGAGTAGACTAGAGGATTTTATTACACCTTCAAGAGTAAAAGGAGAGGCAAGATAGAGGTTGGAGAATTTAGAACTGTCACCAAAAAGTGCAATGCTTGAGGACAAGCATTATACTTGTTGAGAGGCAAATGATGAGACTAAATTTGGTCTTTGTTTTATGATATTTTATGCTTTATTCCTAAACATTCCTAAAACATTTGTGTGAATTTTAAGTGCTTAAGTTTGTATATATTCCATAAGTACAGTTATATCCTCAAACTTTTGGGTAGGAAATAGTATACACACCTTGCCAATACTATATAGACATAATGCAGTATTTCATATAGTTATTTTAATGTGTGTTTTAATATTTGGATGAAATTGATTAAGTTGAATATATGAATGTGTATGCATATACTACTAATCTACCAGGAATGAAGGAGCAGCTGGAAAAAAAAAATTGGTTACATGAATGAAGGAGTGAAGATGTTTTAGTCACGATTAGAAGACCCATTAAGACAACCGCAGGATATGCCTACAGAATTGAAGGAATAAATGCTTTAGGGAATATAGGGGAGCACGATCATGTTAAATCTCCTCCACATTTAATATTTTGTTAAGATGGTTGTTTGATCTTTATGATCTTCTGTTATTGATTAATGTGTTCTCCTTCTTTCATGGATGAATCAGTCAAAGCATATCTGAATGTTTGAATGTAATTCTCTATATATAGGGAGATGATCGATGGAAATCTAGTTAGACAAAATAATGATGTTACTATTGTATTGAGAAACACATTATTCTTCAAGTCTATGTTTTGATTATAATCCTTTTTTTTTTAATGTATGAAATGAAGAATAATTTGAGTTATTTTATGTGTTTGTAGTTAGTCGAACCAACCAAGGAGGGCCCACTTAGGAGGTGGAGGAGACTAGGGTAGAGAAGAGTAGTTTAATTATTTTTAGTATTTAAGGTAGTATTCACTGTTCATTCCTGCATCATTGTATCTGTGTTTGTTCCTGTAGCATATGCAGAGATAGCCATATTTCATGCATTAGAATGGTAGAATGAGCTAGAGTTGGATTTATGGTTGTTTACATTATTTTATTTGTCTAGTTGTGTGTTTTACCTTCCTGTAGTAATAGCTTGGTTCTTTCTATGCATTTTCCTTTCTTGTAGCAGTTTAAGTAAGATAACTCTATGAGAAGCTTAGTACACAAACTATGCTATCCCATTTCAAGTATACATCCCTAGGTTGACAATCTAAATGCACTTTGTGATAGGAAAATAATACCTAGTTTGAATATGCTATTCCTAGGGAAGGCTTTGGCATAGTTATTATTACCTATTATGAGGTTGTTCATCAGCCACGATGAGAAGATCTATTATGACACCATGGAACATGCCTGAGGAATTGAAAGAATGAACGTTTGAGGGAATATAGGGGCACAACTATGCTATATTTCCTCTACAATCAATATTTTATTGAAGCGGTTGTTTAGTCTTTATGATCTTCTGTTGTGGAATATCATATTCTCCTTTCTTTATGGATGAATCAATCAAACCTTATCTTTGTGTTCAAATAAATGTCAATCCTCTATATATAGGGATATGATTGTTAGAAATCTAGTTAGGCAAATGATTGTATTACTGTTATAATTGGAAGCAAGTTACTCTTTAGTTCTGTGTACTATTTTATGATGATGTAATCAATTTTTCTGAATATACAATGAAGGAGTGATTTTGAGTTATATTATGTGTTCATAGCTAGTAGAAGATGACCAAGGGGGCCCACTTGGGAGGTGGACTAGAGTAGAATAGAGTAAGTAGTTTAAGCATTTTTAGCATTTGAAGTAGAATTCATTGTTTTCTCATGTAGCATTATAACTTGTGTATGTTCCTGCAACACTTGTAGAGATAGTCATAGTAAATGCTTTGGATTGGTAGAGTAGGTTAAAGTTGAACTTATGGCTGTCAGCATCAATTTCATTTGAGTAGCTATGTGTGTTTTACTTTCCTACAGCAATAGTGTAGTTCCTTTCATGTACTTTCCTTCTTGCAACTTAAGTGAAATGACTTTATGAGAGGCTTAATGCACAAAACATGTTGTCCCATTTCAAGTATACATCCCTGGGTTGACAATTTAAGTGCACTTCATGATAGGGAAATAATACTTAGTTTGAATACACTATTCCTAGGAGAAGATTTGGCATGATCATTATTACCTATTATGAGGTTGTTCAAGGTACACTATCCACATGGCATGGGGTGTTCACCTTGGGAACACCCTGCATCATGTGGTACATAATGAGCATGTCAACACACTTGGAATAAGCATACACCAAGTGAAGAAGGCATGCACCGGTCGTATGTTGCATGAAAGGGTTTCTCTCATAGAAGGAACACACATCACATACCCCACATATATATATCTCACATGAGTCATCATTGTAGCTAAAGGCATACATGGCTAGGGCCACCCATATGTCTACCAGTGCCTGAATAACCAAGAAACCATGGGTACCCCTCTAAAAGCATGCAATAATCTCCATATTTTTTTGCATAAAGTAGGAATACATATTATATATATATTATACCTTCACATAGCTATGTACATGGCATCGTGTCCTTGACCTCGGTTTGCTACCATCAGCAACACAACAACATCACCTCACACTATGTCAAAACATCAGTGAGTTATAGCATCATACCCACTTAATCATGTTAGAAAATTTGTAGATACAGTATCTATCATAGCATGGGCAAAAATATTACCCCACACATTGGACCATATAGAAATCTATATATCATAAATCTATCCATAGAATCTCATACTGAGTAATAGTGTTATGCTCAAGAACTATGGGAATCAGGCTAAGCACTTATGAACCACATATATAGATCCATAATAAGGGGAAGTATTAATTACTCCCTTCCTTGAGTAGTATAATCTAAGGTCACTTTACGTTTCCATTACCTGTACACTGTTCATTCTACCCAAGGAAGTGTAAGCTGCTAGTATACTACCCCTTCACATGTTGAGTTATAGGGGAAAGTATTTATTACTTCATCCCTCGAGTAGTAGAAGCTAAGATCGCTTCAGGATGCCATTATTCATATACTTTTCATTCTACCCAAGGAATTGGTAACAATTAATACACTTTTACATCTTGAACTATTTACAACCCGTAGGTTGGAACTCATTAGAGTAACAATCAAGAAAATAACACATAAGTGGTATGGTTCTCCCATACACATATACAAATATAGCTTCCATGGATGGGTGATTGATTACACTACCTCATAGACACACAAAGCACCTATTGGTTTCACACAACACCCAACATGAGCATTAGTACTAATTTTATCACACTGACAAGGGAGTACATAATAGCATCATACATAATCCATATTTTCTCAAATCATTTATTCACAATTTACATCATTTCAAAATAGCACAAAATACCAATGACATCCTTATTTCTAATTTCACTTTCATGTGATCATATGTGAACATGCAATATACACATTTCAATCTCATCTTTTCTCCTAAGATAATAACATCTATCATCAAGATGACTTAAATTGCTACAAAATAAGACAAAGAACAACAATGTGTTATGTCAACCTTTTGTTTCTTCAAAAATCATTGAATCAGCACACATTTTGTTCTAAGCAAAAAATAATAAACTTTTACTTCACATATCTATTATTAACATAAGACATTTATATCTAATCATCATAAGCCATTAAGGGCATCCAATTTTGCACCCAATCAAGGACATGAATGACGCACAATGCATCACCTTTTCAAAGTATAATAAATAAACTAGATGTTTCCCATAACATGAAGGTCCTTAAAACAAAAACAAATTATTCCATAATCATTTTCATCTTCTAATTAAGGAAAGTGATTAACTTCTACTTCATATCAGAATTATTTTCTTTTCATTGCTCAAGACACTAGTACTTATCAACATGATGATTTCAATAACTCATAAGGAAATTCATCAAATTAAATCAATAAGTGTTACACCAATATTCATTAGCCAAAAATTAATTTCCAATCACTAATTACATATTGATTAAATTTACCATAACATTCATATTTCATCTAAAATACATGCTTTAACTCTTACCAAGTCAAGGACAAACAATTTCCCAAACCAAGAAGAAAATGGAGAGATTGTACACAATGCATCAATAATAATTTCACCAAACAAAATATATTTTTTTAATCACTTATGAAATCTTCTAAATAAAATTGACCCTTTATCATCCTTACTTATGCCTCAAAATCACAAATGAAATTTGGGGACTTAGGTCCTTTGCCTAAGGATTTCTCTAATCCCACATGTTATATATTCACAATCAATAGTTCAAATCATATACTTCTATTTCCATTTTCAATGATCATTATTCAACAAAACCTACCATATTTCATTCAAATATACATGCAATAGAAACATATTCAATCTTATATCTTTTAAATTAAAGAAGTCATTTTAGAGTCACATAATATCAATTTGACAATTACTAATAACAATCAATGCATAGTGCATGAAAGAATACACATTCACTCAAAACATTGGGGTATGTGTAGGATCATGGTATACCAAACTATGGCCTTAACTGGCAATGAAAAATCAAAAAATTAGGGTTAGTCAACTTGACTTAAAAGGTTGAACATCTTATGAACCTTATGTGAAAAAGTTGTAAGAGTAGAATCTGTAGGAAATTGAATGTAGTTTCTAAACTACTAACCCTTGTTTGAAAATTTTTTTGTCTAATTGTTCAAAATTTTAGATTTCAATGCAGTACTATGAAAATTTTAGGGAAAAGATAAAGAGTATGTGTATGAAGAGCTGAATTTTTGGATTTGATTATGTGTGAATTTTTAGTATCAATGTTTCGGATCACACTCTATGACCCATCATCAGGATATGAAAGAGCCAAGATTTATTCTTGGCTCTTTCATATCCTGATGATGGGTCACAGAGTGTGATCCGAAACATTGATACTAAAAATTCACACACAATCAAATCCAGAAATTCAGCTCTTTAACAATGGATTGTGGAAATCTCATGCTATTAGTATGTGTATGTTTGACCACCTTAATCACAATCAAATGATTATATATTTTCCCAAGATTCTAGATATAAGTAGTAGACTCATGCTTGGATGTGACGCATATTTTTTTGTAATTTTTGGTCAAATAAATAATTAATTATGAATTTTCTTCTACAACTTTATCAGAATAAAAAAGCTCTCATGTTTGACCACCTTAACTAATTCAAAATTTTACCAAATTCAAAACTTTTTTTTTTCTTATAGTAGTCGAAGCATAGAATGTGACGCATGTTTCGGATTTCAAAAAGGTTAAACGGTTTGAAAGCTATATTTGTTTTTCAGTCAGTATGTCAATTACTACTTTAAAGATAACTCAATTGAAAAATAAGTAATAATTACTTACTGAACTCAAAATTTGCCAGCAATTATATTGATGGAAAGCTGATAATGTCTTTAAGAAATCCTTTTCGTTTCATCAATTTTGAGTGAAAAAATAGTCATCAGCTACATGGTCGAAGTCTCGGTATCAAGAACTATCTCCTTAAACATGCCTAAAGGGTTGACCACCCACATTTGGTAATGCCCAAGCAAATACCAAGCCTAATCGGATATCCAAAAATTTTGGATATTTGAAATGTCCTGCCTATTTTGAAATTCCAATTGCACCTCTTTTTTCAAATTCAAGTTTCATATTAAATTATATTTTTGTTAAGTTAATATTAATTTCATTTTAAATATTAATATTAAATAATAATAGCATAGCATTAATATTATAATATAAATTTTTATATTAGTATGTATTATATTATTTGATATACAAAATGATTTCAAAAAAATACCTGCACAGTTGATTTGAGGACAGACAGTTTCAGCCCAAATCCTCTTGAAAGTATCCAGCACAGGATTTTTCTACAGACTCCTAATTTTGGCGGTCTGACTATAATGAATAAGTAGATGTCAATGGACTTCCCCTCGATTGAATACAATCAATTTATTTTTTAACTCTCGAAAAGAAATTTCACACAGATGTAGAACCACTGTACGCTCATCATCTGTTCTAGAAACTAACAGTGGCATAAAAATTGATGTAAGAACATTTAAGGTACATTGTCCACAAAAATGTATATAAAACCTTTAAATATACATTAAAAAGTGGATGTGAAGGCTCTAGATCTAAGAGAGAGAGAGAGAGGGGGGGGGGAAGGGGAGAGAGTAGGATAGTAGGAGGGAGAGAGAGAGAGAGAGAGAGAGAGAGAGAGAGAGAGAGAGAGAGAGATCAGAAAGAACCATTTGGTTGTGGGTTTCAAAACTTTTTGATCAATTTTTTAGGCACAAGATGTTGGTTGAGCAATGTCAAATATTTGTGCAATTGTTAAAGATGCAAAAGATGAGATGTATACTAGTCAAATTGAAGATTAGTGTGAACAAGAAAAAGGAGTGGAATGCTATTATTGTGAGAAACCTTTTTAGTGCTCTCAATTCCATTGGGAAGACTACCAAGGAAAAAGATAAGAGAGCCACTAGGAGGGTTATTACAACCTCCTTAATAAGTCATCATTTGAGAAAGGCTCATTTGATGAGACAAACTTGTGTTGACTTGAATCTAAATCGTAAAACTTTGGATATAACACTTGCAAGAAGAGAAAGACTTGATGATCCTTTTCAAAATGATACATGGGCTTATGGTGGGAGACTTTCACATTGTGATAAGAAGCTTACCGATGCTGTGAAGGATCAAATTCAACTATTTTGGCAATCTAACTCAAGAGTGTCACCAAATGTGAAGGATGTCTTGAAGTTGAGAATTGGCATTCGAGACTGCACCCTGCATCCCAAACATTATTTGGAGGTGAGTCAAACAATGTTGTTCAAAAAATTTTGTGAGACACATCCAACATTGCAAATATCACAAAGAGCTTTTGAAGCCCTGACTTTTCACTATTATATCAGTTGTTGACTTTGCAGAGAACTATACATTGCGGCCCCAAAATGAGTTGCAAGCTTAATATTACAATTCTATTTAGGTTTCTATTTTTGTGCACATAACATATAGACATTCCCCTGATAGTACAAAAGATGACCAAAAGATAATTAGAGAGTACCATTTTTATATGAGCGATGATAGATCACACTCATCCGAGTTTTCCCAACATTGCTTTGAGAATTATTTTGAGTGGGTGCAGGAAAATAATATTACTATGGATAGGCATCACATTTGGTCAGATAACTGCACAGGTCAATTAAAAAATGCTCATATGTTTTATTGGTTATGTAGAATGCATGTAGAGAGAGGTGTACCTCATATTTGGAGTTTTTTTAGGCCGATCATGGAAAAGGGGAGCATGATGGAGCAAGTGCATGCGTAAAGAGAGTTCTAGTTAAGGAGCAACTAAGGATTTCAAGTACAGAACTCATTGATGCATGTTCTATTGTTGATTGGTGTACTTCACCATTGTCACAGGGGGGACTCTTGATTCAGTGGTGCACAAATTCTTTTGGTTGGTTGAGTTGGGCACAATAGGAGATAGGTTGGATTGTCAAAATGTGAAAGATTATTCAAAAATGCATTCATTTCGAAGCTCAAATGCTAGTACATGGACCATTTGGACACAAGAGTTGGCTTGTTATTGTCCGAGTTGTCTTCAGTGTGATTGGGATTAGTGTGAGTCAAGTGAGTGGGTTGATACTAGGTTCCATATTATCTTACTCCTTTATCTCTCATAGTCTCTGTAATAAATGATGACATGGATTGTTCACTTGACTAGGACCATCTTTCAGATCTTCTACAGCTAGGACATGTTTTCGTATTGGTTGCACCAGAAGGGAATGATGAGAGATCAGATTATTGGTTAGCACGTTGTGTACGCAAAAAGTAGAAACTTGCACAACCGACGACAAATGATGATACGTTCACATATCCAATAGGATCACATGTTGTTGTGGGAACATGGTTGCACACATATATGATTATAAATAATGGCATTCCTATGTTTGAAGACTATGAGAAGCACAAAACCATTCTCATGTATTCACACCTTGTTATAGCAGCCAATTTTAAGTTGTTGAAACATCAAGGAAAAACAAAGACAAAGGAACTTTGGACTATTAATATTGTTGATCATGAAGCAATATTGAATACTCTCAAGCACAGAGATGACCCTTCAAGCACACTTCAGTAGGTAATTTCAACTCAAGTTAGATATAGTTGTGTAATTTTCATATTTAGATCCCAAAAGGACACTTCTTATATTCTCTATTAACTTTTCTTTTGCCTTCTGAATGCAGGGATTGGAGTGAAAAGGACACTTATTTTTATATATAGTTGTGTAATTTTCATATTTAGATGCCAAATTTTGTATTATAAACCAACAATCGAATGTGATGTGCATAGTTAGATGCCAAATTTTGTATATAAAAACAACAATTGAATGTACTATGCATATTTAGATGCCAAATTTTGTATATAAAAACAAAAATCAAATGTAATGTGCATATTTAGATGCCAAATTTTGTATATAAAAAATTTGATGCAAAATTAGATGCAAAATTTGAAATATAAAAGAGCCCATGGGGTTGATTTACAAATATTCAAAGCCCGCATTTGTATCGTCTTAATGCCATGTAAAGTGCAAAAAATGTGTTTCCTTACTATGAATGTTGTATCCTTATATAATTTCTATCATCTTAATTTTGTATCCTTGCATTTCTATTGTTTTAATTCCATTACATTTGTATCGTAAAATGATGTAATAGTTGGATTCATTGAGTCAAAATTAGTCAAATGTGTCCAAAGTAAAATGATGATTCCCTGGGGTGAAGGGATAGTGTTCAAGGATTGCATCATGGCACTGAATGGACTATTCCATTACCTCCAATTGGGTGGGTAAATTCTAGGAACAACCCCATTTTGACCACTGAGTCAGTAGAACATTCCAGACCATGCCGGACCAAAGTGTCCCCAAGGTGCACTAAGCACAATTGGGCAATGAACTTTTGAGGCTCATAACTTGGACCTTGTAAGAGGTATCAGTGATCCATGAGATGATATAAGACCACATTTATGAGGCCTACAATAACCTCTCTCCATTCTGGGAGATTCAAATTTGTTTGAATTTGGTGTGCCAATCTCGCTCAATACCAAAACTTGTAGTGAGGGTCAGTTGAAAGTTGCACCAATGGGTTTGTTCCAAACCATTCATCCAAGCACCGAATGGACTATGCCATTAGTTCCATTTTGGTGGATAAACACTAGGGACAACCCCATTTTGACCATTGAGTTAGTAGAACATTCTGGACCATGCCGGACCAAAGTGTCCCCAAGGTGCACTAAGCACGATTGGGCAGTGAACTTTCAAGGTTCATAACTCAGACTCCATGAGAGGTACCAGAGATTCATGAGATGTTATAGGACCATGTTTTTGAGGCCTAAAATAACCTCTCTCTATTTTGGGAGATTCAAATTTGTTTGAATTTGGCACACCATTCTTGCTCGATGCCAAAAACTTGCAATGAGGGTCAGTTGAAAGTTTCACCACTGGATTTCTTCTAAACCGTTCATCCCAGCACTAAATGGACTACACCATTAGCTCTGGTTGGGTAGGTAAACACTAGGGACAACCCCATTTTGACCACTAAGTCAGTAGAACATTCTGGACCATGCCAAACCAAAGTGTCCCCAAGGTGCACTAAGCACGATTGGGCAGAAAACTTTTGAGGTTTGTAACTTGAACCCCATGAGAGGTATCAGCAATATGTGAGATGATATAGGATAGAATTTTTGAGGCCTACAATAACCTCTCTCCATTCTGGGAGATTCAAATTTGTTTGAATTTGGCACGCCAGTCTCGCTCGATGCCAAAACTTGCAGTGAGGGTCGGTTGAAAGTTGCACCAATGGATTACTTCCAAACCGTTTGTCCCAGCACTGAATGGACCATTCCATTAGCTCTAGTTGGGTGGGTAAACTCTAGGGACAATCCTTTTTTGACCACTGAGTCAGTAGAACATTCCAGACCACGCCAAACCAAAGTGTCCCCAAGGTGCACTAAGCACGATTGGGCAGTGAACTTTTGAGGGTTGTAACTCAAACCCCATGAGAGTTATTAGAGATCTGTGAGATGCTATAGGACCACATTTTTGAGGCCTACAATAATCTCTCTCTATTTTGGGAGATTCAAATTTTTTTGAATTTGGCACGCCAGTCTCGCTCGATGCCAAAACTTGTAGTGAGGGTCAGTTGAAAGGTGCACCAATGGATTTCTTCCAAACCATTCTTCTCGACACTGAATGGATTGTTCCATTAGCTCTGGTTGGGTGGGTAAACACTAGGGACAACCCAATTTTGACCACTAAGTCAATAGAACGTTCCGGACCATGCCAGACCAAAGTGTCCCCAAGGTGCACTAAGCACGATTGGGCAGCGAACTTTCAAGGCTCGTAACTCAGACCCCATGAGAGGTATCAGAGATCCTTGAGATTCTACAAGACTGCATTTTTGAGGCCTAAAATAACCTCTCTCCATTTTGGGAGATTCAAATTTGTTTGAATTTGGCACACCAGTCTCACTCAATGCCAAAACTTGCAATGAGGGTTAGTTGAAAGTTGCACCATTGGATTTCTTCCAAACCGTTCATCCCGACATCGAATGGACTATGCCATTAGCTCCAACTGGGTGGGTAAACACTAGGGACAACCCCATGTCAACCACTAAGTCAGTAGAACGTTCCAAACCACGCCAGACCAAAGTGTCCCCAAGGTGCACTAAGCATGATTGGGCAGCGAACTTTCAAGGCTCATAACTTGAACCCCATGAGAGGTATTAGCAATCTATAAGATGTTACAAGACCCCATTTCTAAGGTCTACAATAACCTCTCTCCATTCTAGGAGATTCAAATTTGTTTGAATTTGGCACGCCAGTCTCGCTCGATGCCAAAACTTGAAGTGAGGGTCAGTTGAAAGTTGCACCACTAGATTACTTCCAAACTATTCATCCCAACACCAAATAGACTACACCATTAGCTCCGGTTGGGTGGGTAAACACTAGGGACAACCCCATTTCAACCATTGAGTCAGTAGAACGTTCTAGACCACACTAGACCAAAGTGTCCCCAAGGTGCACTAAGCACAATTGGTCAGCAAACTTTCGAGGCTCGTAACTCAGACCCCGTGAGAGGTATTGGCGATCTATGAGATGCTACAAGATCATGTTTCTTAGGTGTTCCTAGTGTATTTGTAGGGGTACAGGCAGAGTACTAATATTTTGTCCAAAAGACCAATACCTGAATTTGAGATATGTTTTGATATGGCCAAAAGGGTGTTTGATTATGTAATCAGGCCAGTTTGAAGTCTTTTAGCCATTGGGAGTAAATGGTAAGTCTAGAAACCTTGAAACCACTTTAATAGATATCCTTATATACCTCAAATGATGAATTACACATGTGAACACACGTAGCATATAAAGTGTACACATAAATTTTCTTAAGTCATGAAGCATACATGTAGCACATAGATTATAAAGCATACCACATGAATTCACTTAAGTCATGCACGTAGCCCATAGACATGAATTTAGGTTATGAAGAATGTACTTGAATATACATGAATATACTTAAGGCATAAATGATACACAGGAGTACATACACACTAGCATATTTACATACTAACAATGAATAAATGAACACATGTAATTAACAAATTGGATCGAATATCAAGTTTCATATATATATGTATCAAAATGAACAATAATTTTGTACATGTTTACATGTCAACATATCTAGATACAATGTGGCATATGCCATCTCAAAATGTGTCATATGACATCTCAAAATAAGAAGTTCAACTACAAATGTTTCTAGGACATCCTATTCTACTGGTGGATCATCAAAATGTAGCCTCTTTGAAGTACTCTTTGGCTCTGATGGATCCTACATTCAAACACAAAAGTGAAACCCCAAGTTAGATTAAAATTCAAAATCATAGTCAACAATAATAAATAAAATTTAAAATAAAATTGAACTCTCACATACCTCACCTCTCTGTCTCCTCCCACAGACAAGAGACCTAATATATGTCCTTGGTAGTGCAGGAATAGTGCCACCAATGTCGACTCCCACTTGTATATGTTTACGAACATGATATTGATCTATGAGTTATATTATTTAATGTTAAATACTTGGTAGCAAATATATGTTTACAAAATAATTGAATTAACATTAAAACTTACCTATGTTGAACTTTCTTGAGGGATTGTTGGCTAAGTCATCAGTGATACAAAACCTTGGCGTTATGCCTCCCTCAAACTAGGAGTGACCTACAAAATTCAAACAGATACGTCATACTATCATAACCTGACCATATTATATATACTTGATAGTAAAATACACACAAATAACTTTAGAAATATACGTACCATGGGGCTATCACTGCAAATTGATATGTATGTGACTCTATCGTGATGATAGGGTCTCATGGCATCATCATATGCCACTCTCTGTCAAATAAACCATGTAAATTAAAAATGAGTACACACAACTGACAAGTATACATGTATGCATAAATAAACTAAATTACTTAATTACCTTTCCTTTATCAACGGCTGACACCTGTACCCCCTCACATTGCTCCCCGATGGCAACTGGTGACACCTACATCAGTATGTAAAAGATTATCATAAAAATTAGAAAACAATGTACATATACTATTATCATAATTTAAAAGGAAACCAATGAGTACATTAAAATATATGTACCATGGAAGTGTCAAGACCAAATGATATGGCCAAAAGTGTGGACCCCTCCACTTGTGCCATCTCCTCCTTTGTCATCAACTGAACATAAATGTAACACATAAAAAGACATAAGTGGGAAATTATTATAAGGAAATTCTACTAAAAATATGAACAATAAAATTTAAATACAATGTAAAAAGTGAACGGTTTACCCTTACCATAACAGTGGGAGTCCATGGCTCTGTAGGCTCCTAATGCACATTTCCATGAGCTGCTTTAGTGCCTGTAATGTGTTGTGTAGAATCATCCCCATCGAAGCCGAAATTATATGCATCGCTATTAGTCAAGGGACCAAAGCAAAAATTCTTGCATATAATGCAAGTGTGGGGCATACAAACATGTGAGCTCGTGGAGGATGAGGAAGCACCAAAAGCATCAAGACGAGGAGACAACAATGTTGTGCTTTGTGTAACCAGCAGATCACTCAAGGTGTGAATGGATTGAATAGTCTGTGAGTTGGCCTCAACAATAATGTCTGGATGCCACACTGTGGGAGGTGGTGAAATCTCGGGAGGGGGGACATATGTGCGGGGTTTCACCCATTGTGCCCATGGACTATCTTACGGAGCGCCTAAACCTACACCCTGGTATGGTCTCATACTCCAATAATTCACCTTGTGACCGAGCACAAATTCAGCATACAATTTTTTAATAAAATAAAATGGGATATCCAAATTGTTGTGAGGTGGTCTATCAAAAACCATCCACCAATGGTCCCAAAAGTTGTCACGTATTACCCTATTTGTGCACCATTTAATTGACAACTTGGTTTTTTTATGGTCTACTTTTAGACCGGTTTTAGGATCCACAAAAAGATTAGCTATTTCATGTTTTGTTATATTTAGGTTCATGACTTGATTATAATCAAGTCCATCATCAAACTAGGCGTGCATGGAATCGTGCCAAAGAAGTGTAGCACTATGTTGCTGTGTAAGTTTCTCCATGTTTTCAATAATTGAGTTCAATGTCATAAACATGGGGCGCAATGTGGGGATATTGGCATATGTGGTTTGAAATCCTCTAAGTTAATTTAGATTATATCCTATTAGATCTTCTAAACGGTGAGGGTTTGTGACAAGTACATCTTCTGGAGGTGGGGGATTGTTGGGAGGTGGTTCTGGATTGTTTGCGGGATCATTAGGAGGGTTTTTTTATTCCATGTCTAATAACAATGAAAAAAAATAAGATAATTACAATGAATTTTAAAAAACAATACAAAAACTCATTGCTACCCTAATTTTTATATTAAAAACTATATATTTCTATTTAAAAATAATTAAAACAATAAAAATTAGAAGCTTTCCCTTACCTAGCAATTTAGGAAAAATTGGATAGGGGATTTGGGAGTTGATATTCGATAACCCTAGCTGTGTTCACATTTTTACAATGAAAAAATGTTGAACATGGCTGGGTACAGAGATATATATCTACTGGTAAATATCAAATATCTGACATTATCAAATATCCGATAATATGAGATATCTGATTAAGCCTTTAACTTTGGTTTTTGGCTTGGCCAGGTGTACTGACACCCAAGCCTACTAAAAAGTCAACAAATCTATTTGTGCGCTTTTGGACGAGTGAAAATAGGTTTTTTTCACATCGCAACTTTTTGGCATACCATGATCCTGCACATACCCATTGATTACTTAACAACACAATGATATAGAAAAAGGAAAACTACATATGAATTCAATAGGAAATCATAGATCTATGAAGAGAATTCTCAAAGAAGATGTTAATACAAGTCTGATTAATGAGAGGGGAAGGGTGAATGAGTAATCAACAAATTTAGTGATTTCAAACTCTTTAAACTTTATGCACCAAAACATTCAACAGCAACTAATGTAAATAGAAACTTTCAAAGAATGCATTCACAAATAAACAATCACACAATGAAGGTGCCATATTTTTCTCGTGGAAACCCAAATGGTAAAAACAACGGTGAGAGTTGGTACCCACTAAATCTGTACTCTTCTAGAATATGCCCTGTAAGGAGCTTACCCTGTTAAAGGTTTACAAAATCACTATTAGGTGCTACCCGATTAAGGGATTTACCTTTATATCTATTAGGATCTTTTCCATATTAGAAGCAGCCTTGTTAGATGACTTTAAACATTCAATATGAATTCCACCTTGTTAGAGGTTTACAAAAAAGATATGTTAGGATTTACCATATTAAGGGATTTCACTATTACAATTGTTAGAAAGCAACAGATCAAATGATCTATAAAATTGCGCTACCTCTGCATGATAAAATCCTATTAAGCTTTGAAACTCTTCTTCGCACACTATAATCTTCCCTGGCTTGATTGCGCTTGATTCCTTCACTTTCTTTGTCACTGAATCCTTCTGCAATTTGCAATCAACAATTAACTTATTTTTCAACTATCTAATATATAGATTTTCTTCCACCAACTTAAAATAAGCCATTTTTCTCTGACCACATCGAATTCCATATAGATTTCACATTGGAAATTGAACCATCTTCAAAAACTCATATGACCAAAAGAAACTTCTTGAAGAATCCACCTCAAACACATACCTCGGGCAATGTGATGTCAAATACTTTCCACAAATCATAGAATTGCCTTACTACTTCACTAAAAGCATCACCGATCTCATTGCCACATTGAATTTCTTCATTGATTCACAAATCTTCATTACATGTTCAAGAAATTTATCTTGTTTACCTGTTCATTCTATTTATACCACTTCCAGTCAATTAAATCATCTTCACTAGCCAACAATATGAGACGCCATCCTCCACATAATATCTAGACATTGTTATCAATCATATCATATGACTGCTCCATCAAATATTTTACCTATTTGAGATAACATTCAAATAACTTACTATCTGTCACTGACTGTTTTAGTAGTTACCCAGTTTGATTTCATTCAAACATAACCAACTCAATACTTCATATCAAAATTCGCGATTACAAACTTAACATCACAAAACATAATATATTCTTCCATTAGAATAGCAACTTCAGAAACATACTGCAGCTCATGTTTTACTCACACAATATCTGGTAACATACTGGAAACACTAAATCAATTAGTTGACATCAATGACAACCTAATAATTGATTCACTTGCCATTAAATCTATACCAATTTTCTTCAATGCAAAGCTTACCATCACTACATCAGTTATGCTAACTGAAGATACCTCCCAACAATCTCTAACATGACTCAAACATAAGGAAAGAAGTTAAGCCACACTAGGGTAAGAGACAAAGGAAGGAGGAGAATTAATGGAAATGATCAAAGAATACTTATCATGAATACATGATGGTCAAATAAGTCCTAGAGTTCCCAGTGTAAAAACATGGGCTTTGATAGATCTCGATCAAGGGAAACCTGGCCCAACATTTTATTGAATACGGTGATAAATTATTCATAGGAGAGGAGATTAGTGAGAATTTTGAAGCATAATTACATCATTTTTGGCATGCATATACCTCATTCACATTTTAACTTGTTTTTTACTGTTATTTTTCATAACTATGAAAAATGGTAAATCCAAGTGTTGGGTGGGGTTCTATGCACCTCTTATAGCTATAATTTTCAATATGGATGGAGACCATGTTCAAATTGAGACAAGTACTGATAAGTTCAAAGATGATGCCACTATTTGGCATATTTCCAATGAAGGGGGAGTTTCATAGTTCATGGAGTGTATAATTGGATATGATGAAGGTCTTTCCATGTAATTTGCCACTTCTTGGGAAGATAGAAGGGTTACTATTGGTGGCATTTTCTTTTAACTTAGTGAGGAGGTTATCACCTAAGCTACAAGGCTATCAACCTAGGGGCACATATGGAATAAAATAACCAAAGTGGAAGACAATGATAGCCTCAATCAATTCTTTCTAGAGAATGAAGGTATTTTCAAACTCCATGGTGGAATTGAAAAAAAGGAGCTACACATCCATGGAACCAACTCTGCTTAATGATCATGAAGTTTTTAACCTTCAAGGGGAGATTTAAGGTATACTACTTTTATCATATGTCCTTATTAATTCACCTCCACAATTGTAGTATCATATCTTCTCCAATTTTCCTACTCAATTCCCTAGAAAGATTGGTTAAAGATGTTGTAGATGTTGCTAAGAATCAAGGCAAAAATCCCATTCCTTTGCACCAGGGTTTACTTTTTTGGTTGTACAATTTTCATTTGGCCCTTTGTCCCATCAAGAAAATTGTCATGATTGAAGCCCCTAGGTCATCTTCTCTACTTCCTAGTAAAAACATGAAAACCCCAGGCCCTAGTAAGAAGAAATGCATTTTCTACCTGGGAGATGTAAAAATTACCTCCCAGACTGGTATGCTAGAAAACCCTACTCCCAATATGGTCGTCGTTGACCTATTTGAGCTACAATGCAATGCTACCATTCCAAAATTGATAAGAAGAGGAAAACTAAAAAACCATCACCTCTATCCAAGAAGCCCAAGATAACCATACAAGAGGTCACCAATGAACAAGAAGAAGACCTGAGAGAGGATGATAGTAAGATAGGGAGCAATCTAAGACACTCTAATAAATTGGTTAGTTGTCTTACTAGTGGACTATGATTTGAAGGAGGATGATGCCAAGGGAACTGAAATAATTGTAGAGGAAGAAGGGGGGAAGGGATTTTGTTGGTGAAGAGGGTGATTTAGGAAATGAGGAAATTTCAGCAAATTCTACTATTGATAGCTCAAAACACATCTTGGATAGCACCAAAACTAAGCATGTAGATCTCACTAATGATGTTATACCCAGAGGGGGAGGAAAACAACATGTCCAACAAAGATTGTGTCTACGTGGAATGCAAGAAAACTGCTAGGGAGTTGGAAATGTTGTAAAACGAGGTCCTTAAGATGGAAAAGGTATTGATAAGTGTCTCCAAATTTAGTCTACAATTTGTACACATTTTTGTTACCTTATTCTACCTCAAACAAAAAAAGGTCCTGGAAAAGGAAGTAGAGGAGGAGGGAAACTACAAATAACTCTTCAAGTTCTTGATAGAAGACTAGAGCCATGTGCCCCATTAGCCTCGGCATGACCTTGTTGGTTGTGAGTTTTTATTTTTACTATTATGTTTGTTAGTTTATAGTTTAATACTATCAAAATATTTACTAGCCCTTTGGGTTTTACTATTAAGACTTCAATGATTTTTGGTATTATATTGGACTTTGGTTCCAATGGTAAGACTTTAGTAGATTATAGTTTATGCTATTGGACTTCATTTCTAATTTTTTATGTTAGTAGGTTGTTAAAGTATTATTAATGTTGTGCTTATGATGGTTTGTATGCTAGAGCTATAAGGTTTCCACAATCCATGAGAATACTATATTATTTTTGGATTCGATTGTGTAGAAATTTGTTCCGTCAACATTTCGAATCACACTATGTGATCTATCAAAAGGTTTGTGTGCCTTTAGACTATTTACTATTAATATCAAAGACAATTTGTGTAGGGTTTTTTGAAAATCTTATAGAAATATTCTCCTAAAATATCTAATGATAATTTATTCTTGATGTAAATTTGTTGAAAATAAAATTAAACTATTTTCAATTCAAAAAATAATCCATTTTAATTTAAAAATGATCTAAAATAAATCTATTTTTCCATAGCAAATAATAGAGAGGTGATAACACACTAAAATTTTGGCACTCTACTAATTGTTAAACTCTGGGTTTTAACGGTGGATGATTTTGGTGGGGGGAAAACCTATGTTGGTGAGTCCCTACTAGAAGCTATAAATCATGCGCTTGAGGGACCCGTTGGACCCACTTGTCAAGAACTGACTCTTACTGGAGTCACAACATAAGATAGAGACAATGGGAATATGCCCAAGGCAGGTAGTGTTGTCTTGACAGCAAATCCCAAGAAGGGAGATGATGCAAAGACCTAGAGTAGTGTTGTGTTAGAAGGTTAGAAACAATTCCTTGCGGGTGATTTCCAAAAGGAGGGGGATGTTGAGGTAGTACTAGAGTGTGCACAAAAGGAGGAGGGAATGGATATTAGGGTTTTTGATGCAGTGGTTGACCATATTGTTTCCTCCATGAACAACACTTTGGTTAGCCATTTTTCCACTTTTGACCAACCATTGACATGGTTATAAAGTGGATTTATCAAAGGTGTAAATTCAAAGGAAGAATCACAACTAGCGCAATGTCTATATCCTTATTCTTTTTTAATTTTACAATATGTAAGACATGACCTTTGTTCTCTCTAGTTTGTGGACTTATGGAAAATATCACATGTCTCTCAACTAATAGAAATTGGGCTTCAACCCTACAATTGAGCTATACCCAATGGCCCCCATATGGGTTATAATGTCCAACCTTCTACTTGATTTCTAGGACAATCATATTTTTTGGTGGATTGGAAACACTTTTGGCAGCTACACTTAAATGAGTGAGGTTACTAGAATGAAGTCCAGGTTAAGTTTTTCTCATTTTTGTGTCAATGTTGTTGTTAGTAAGACTTTGCCCAACTTTATTATCCTACAATCCAAACTGGGTAAGTGGAAACAAGCATTGGTATATGATAGTACCACTATCTACTACCAAAAGTGTAACAAATTGGGCCAAGTGATTTCTTACTACAAGGCCCCTGAGATAGAGAAACAAAACAAAAGGGTATCTTTACCTCCTCTTTGAGGGTTAATGCACCTCTGAAGGTTGTGGATTCAAATACTGATAGTGATGAATTTCCTTTTATGGATGGGCTTCCTAAACTTCTCAAAACCCCCAAGAAACCTAACTAGGGACTGGATCCAACTATTGGTCCATCTTAGGACACGACTCTTGTTTCTAGTCAAGAAAGGAACTTGATTGTTGCTTTTGTGCGGGAAGATATTTTGAAGGAGGTTGAAATAGTGTCTATTGTACCCCAAGTTTTAGTCATCTTAGTTTCTCCTAATGATAAGAGTGTTTCACGTAAAAAATGCTCACCACCCCACCTACAAGTAAGATCTTTTCATCACCAAGTGCATCAACCATCTATGTTGTAGACGATGGTTGGATAATCTAGAAAAAGAAAAGCAAGAACAAGAGGGCAGATGTTGGCTTTGACATGAAGGATAGCTTGACCTTCACAATGTATCAGAAGGCAAAGGGAATTTATGAGGTAAATCACCAATGGAAGGAAGAGGACCCTATATTATGAAACTAAGATAAAGAAATGAGGTTCCTCTCATGAAACATGAGGGGGTTGAATGGCCTCACTCTTAGGAATTCTATCCTAGAAAATCACATTGATATTATTCTCCTTCAGGAAATAAAGATGATTGAATCCTCTTTTTAGCACCCTTGCAAGGATTTTGTGGCTAGGTTCACAATATTGTATAGTGGAAGCACATGTAGCCTCCGACAGTATTGTCACTATGTGGAACCCACTAAAGGTTTATGGGGCTTTGTCCTCTTCTAATCAAAATACTTTAATCACCAAGTTTAGTTCTGGAGGTATGACTTAGTCTATGGTGCATATTTATGCACCCAACTCTTGAAATGGAAGGAAGAAGGTCAAAAATGATATTACTTCTCTTCTACAGCAATTCACCCAACACTGGCTCCTTGCAAGTGACTTCAACTCCCCTCTCTATCGAGAAAAAAAGATGGGCAATCTTGAAGACTATACCAAAAGTATGGTTGATTTCTCTGATTTTATTAATGAAACAAGTTTGGTTGACATTGACCTCAGTGGATAAAATTTTACTTGTTCAAGCCATAGGAAGGGTGTAGACCTCATTGAGGTGAGACTGGACGGGCCTATGCTAGCCCAACTAGGATATAGGTATGGTTGATTTCTCTAATTTTATTAATGAAACAAGTTTAGTTGACATTGACCTCACTGGATAAAATTTTACTTGGTCAAGCCATAGGAAGGGTGTAGACCTCATTGAGGTGAGACTAGATGGACCTATGCTAGCCCAACTGAGATATATGTTTCAATCCCTTCATTTTTTCTCTTCCTTGAACAGTGTTTGATCATAACCTACTTATATTGGATTGGAAAAATTGGCTACAAAAGGGACATAATCCCTTTCACTATGAAATCATGTGGGGCACCCACCCTAAATTCCATTCTTGTCTTAACACGTGATGGGACTCACTTGTGATCAGAACTCCTATGTTTTGGGTGTTTCAAATACTTAATTTTGTTAAAATGAATGTGAAGGGATGGAATAGGTTCACATTTGGAAATATATTTAAACAGAAAAAATATTTATGCGTGAAGCTAGCTTCCATCTAGGAGAAAATGGCTAGGGGCAACCTCTCAACAACTACACATGTTATTAAAGAGACTCTAAGGGCTGACTAGAAAAATATATTGCATAGGGAGGAATTTTCTAGAAATATAGATCCATAATCCAATAGCTTAAGGAAGGAGATAGAAACTTAGCCTTCTTCCACTACATAGCTTGAACCCATAAGAAAAGGAACACCATTCTTAGCCTCAAGGATGATCTTGATGGGATGGTTACAAAGGAAAAGTACATGGGTATCCTAGCCTCAAATTTTTTCTGCAATGCCTTTAGGGATGATGGTTGTACTGTCGATGGTGCTCTTGAAGCATGGATGTTGGACTAGCTCCTGAGAATCATTTCTTAGGTTTATAACGAGCTTCTCACAACCCCAATATCGGTTGAGGAAGTGCAGAGTGCCACATTCTCGATGGATGTGTTTAAGGCCCCAGGTCCTAATGGTTTCCCTCTTGCTTTCTTTTAGGATTACTGAGATGATGTGGGCCCTAATTTTTTTGAAACTAATAGAGACTTCTTTAGAACATGTAGACTTCTCAAAGATTTAAATTGCTCCTTTATGTCCCTGATTCCCAAAATCCAAGAGCAAGTCTCTCTTCATGATTTTAGGTCAATAAGCCTATTTAATACTATGTGTAAAATCTTTTCTAAAGTTTTGGTCAATAGAATCAAACCTTTTCTTGACAATCTTATCAAATGTATCCAGAATGGGTTTGTTGGGCTAAAAGACAAATTATTAATGTAGCCATTACTACCCACACAGTCTTCTATTGTATGGAGAAGTACAGGCTCCCCAGGATAGCTCTTAAATTGGACATTTCAAAAGCTTATTACAGGGCCAAATGGGATTTTCTTTTCAAATTACTTGAAAGATTTGGTTTTGATAGGAAGGTGATTGCATTGATCAAGGAATGTGTGACTATCATTTGCTACTTTGTCTTGGTCAATGGGGCCCCAAGGGGTTTTTTTGGTGCCACTAGAGGCCTAAGGAAAGATGACCCTTTTTCCCCCTACCTCTTCATCCTATTGGTTGAGGTTTATAGAAGAAGTTTTCTTTGTATGGTAAGTGATAAAAAAAATATTGGGGTGTGCCTTGCTTCCACCTTGCCCTCAATGGTCTTGTAGTAGTTTGGTGATGACACAATCCTCTTTGGTGTTGCATCTGTGCTCGAAGCTAGAAGTTGGAAATGACTCCTCACCCAAGATTGTATTCTTGGATGTCAGTCTATTGTTCTACCTAATACTTACTTGGGATTACCACTCATAGTTAAGGAGGTGTCAAATTCCTTTTGGAATACTATTCTAGAAAGAATGCAATGTAAGTTGGTTGGTTGGAAGGGAAAACTCCTAAGTAGCATGGGTAAGCCCCAACTCCTCAAATAGACCTTAAAGGGAATCCTTTTCTACTTCCCATCACTCTTTAGAATAAATAATGTTTAGGCTAATAAGATAGAGGGAATCAAGAGAAACTTCCTATGGTCTAGAATGGAAGAAAAGAAGTGGATCACTTTGGTTAAATGGGACTCTATTTGTCGGCCAAAATCTATGGGAGTTAGGAGAATCTCTCACCTCAAAAAGGCTCTCCCTACGAAGGTTGGATAGACTCTTGCCAAACATAATGCCAAATGGTGTGACGTCATGCCTGCTAAGTATTTGAATATGGGAAAAATTCATCATTTTTTGAACACGCATGGACTCCCTGCAGGGTCCAAAATTTGGAACAGTATACTCAATTGCAAATCTTTGCTTCTTCATGGCTTGAAGTGGAGGATTGATGATGGTCTGAAAATTCATTTTGGGATGACTATTGATTGGGTGACACACCCCTCTCCTTGCTCATTGTATTTCAAGACCTTTTTCTGTAGGCTAAATGGTTCTTTTGGAGATGGGTTGATAATTGAATAGAATGGTATAGATCTTGGAAAAACATTCAACTCTATTGTCAAGGCCATCAACAGCTCATGCCTCTAGCGCTAGATTTACAAAAGAGACTCAAGGAGGAGATAATCCCAATGTTCCCAAGGGAGGATAGATTTTTTTGCAATACTAATGCTAGTGGTGATTTCACAGTGAGACTTGCCTATCTTATGGTCATCGGTGAGGGTGGCTAGAATGAACTATGGAAAAAGGTGTGGAACTCTCAATTAATCCCTAAGATCAATTTATTCTCATGGGGGTTATGCATGATGAGATTCTTACTCAAGACAACCTCATCAAATGTGGGTTCTAGTTGTCAAACCATTGTGTCTTATGTAAAAAGACTAAGGAGTTGGTTAACCATATTCTCATACATTGCCCATTCAAGTGCGAGCTGTCGTAGAGAACTCTACAGCTCCTCCAAACTCATTGGACAAGGGACAGGTATGTTTACCAAATCACCTTCAATTGGAAAAGGGAACTCCTTTAACCCCAATATTAGGCAATTGTGGAGGCAAATCTCTCCACATCTGAGATAGGCAATATGGAAAGAAAGGAATAACAAGATCTTCCATGAAAAGGGATGCCTACCTAAGGTGGTCTTTGGAACCTTTCACAAAATATTGTAAGAGAATTAAAGTGTCACAAGGGGGCCTTGTCCTCCCATTCCTTCCTCTCAAATTGACTGTTAAATTTCTAGAAACTAGGGCTCGTAGGAATCTACTAGAAAGTTTGACCACTCTAAAAAACTCAAAAGGAAAAACACAAAATGGACTACCCCTTGTTCTAGCTGGTACAAATTAAATTTTGATGGCACTACAAAGTATTTTGAAGGTCTTGTTGATGTGGGTGGTGTGATCAAAGACCATTCAGAGGCATTGGTGGTATCTTTCAATAGTGCATTGCCCAGTTATATGAACAATCAAGTGGAGGTGATGGGTCTTTTTGGGGGACTTAAGATTTCACTCTCCATTGGGATCAGAACACTCTCAATAGAGGGTGATTCCAAACTCATCATAGATGTTGTTAAAGGGTTGTCCAAGTTAAACTAGTTTGTGGGAGGCATTTGAGGAGATATACACAGACTCTTACGGGGATTTGACTCCTTTATTGTCAATCATGTCTACATAGAGGGAAACATTATGGCAGGTTCTCTTGTTGCGAATGGTTATACTCTACAAGGGTTGGGATGATGGTGAAACCCATCTTCTCTCCAAGTTGATGTGCAGACTCTCTTGAATGGAGAGTGTTCAATACCCAAGGGAGATGACATGTAACAAACATGTGGGGATGTGGTGTCTCTTTATCGGTACTTTACAATATTGGGTTTCCCATTACCTTTACCTTTTAAGTCTTGAGCGAGGAGTGGGGAATAAGCCAAAATATCTTGAATTTTAATATGGGAAGGATGATGTGGCAAGATAACTTTACCTCTAGAAAATACATTTCCCAAGAAGACATTTATTACCATTCATGGTGTAGGTGTTTGCCTTTGTCTAGGTGGCCCCTATGTAATCATTTTTATTACATTGGTCCCAAAGAGTATCCCAATGGGTGGTCCCACAATAGTGGGTTACACTTTTTTGTCAACTTTGACACTGAAATGAATATTTTGAAAATAAACTTTGCATTCTAACACATATTGCCACTAAACCATTAGGAATTTGAAGACGATGTAACTAGTGATTTTTAGCATTTTATCCATAGATTCTTTTTTTTTTTAATTTTAAAAAGTGATTTGTATCCATTTTTCATCTCTTTCAAAAGCTAGTTTTTAACAGAAAATAACATTTTTTAAGAGTGACATTCACTTACTACTATATAATTTTATTTTTTTCTAAAAGGGATTAAAAAGTGATTTATTTGAATTTAGATTTGCAACACTGATATCTAGTGATTTCAATTGGTTTCATTTGATTATGTTGAATATTTTGTATTTGATCAAGTTTTGAAGTTACATTAAAACTATAATTTAGATGTAGGTTCACTTATTGATCCATAACTTGTTCTTTATGTATCAAAATGCAATTTTCTTTTTTTTGGTTAGAAAGAGGAAATCAATACTTGTGGATAGATATTTTTCAAATAACAAGTATTTTTCTATATTTTCATAAGCATTAAACATAGAAGTTGATATATGGTACAAAACCTATGCTTAGTAAAACTGAAAATACAAAGTCATAATAAACTCAATATTTATTAAAATCATAATCATTGGAAAGATTTGTTTGAGTAGTACCATCATGCATTTGGATTTGTCAGATGAATTCATTTGATCCCTCAAAAAGCTAATGTCAGTGATTTTTTGTCAACATTTTGATAGGTGCAAAGGAGACTCCATTGCAAGTATGTCTGAGGAGTAGAGAGGTTATATCAAAGAGAGTTTGATCTAAGAGGCTTTGATCTAACCATTTTCAATTAATTCCTTCAAACAGGACCTCTCAAGACTTAAATCATCATATATTTTTTAAATGTGTGGTTTAAGCAAAAATCAGGATGTTTAAAAAAGTGTAAGCCACTATTGTGGGGTCACCCTAATATGATGAGATGACATTATAGGATTTACAAAGGTGGTGCAACTTGTATATATCATTACCCCTTGCATAATGAAAGGTACACTATATGTGACGTATTGAAAAGACTCCCATTTGTGAGAAGCTACAACTCGAATCTATTTTTTTGAGGAGATGGTTAAGTGATTTCCCCTAAGCGAACCAATAGACACTCTTTCTACCTTTAAATCATTCGGTGGTAAAGGCAACTTCCCTTTGTTGTATCAGGAGTTGCAGTTCTCACTCCATTGTTGAGAACTTTGTTTATTATGTTACAGTTATGGGGGTTGACTACAGTCGCATCGAACTGGGAAAATTGGATGACTTCAAGAATGACCCCACAATATGGCACATCTGCAAGGAGGGTGGGGTTACTAATTTCATCAAATGCTTTAATGGGTTTGATGAGGAACTTTCTGCACAGTTTTCTAGCTCCCAGGATAACATAAGGGTTTATGTTAGGACATTTCCTTTGAACTCGGTGAAGAGTTCAATGCTAAGGCCACTGGGATTTCTATTGAGGGCAAAAAATGGAAGAAGACCAGCTATGTAGTGGACAAAAACAGCCTTAACATGTTCTTTAAGGGCAGTGAGGCTCCGGTTAAGAGATATGATAGATACAACAGGTTAGAGCTACCTCCTCCATGGAACAAGGTTTGTTACATGATTATGAGGTATTTTATGTTGGAAGGGCATTTTAAAGTTTATTGTTATTACCATACATATCGCTTCTTAATCATTTCAGGAATCATGAAATCATCTATAGTTCATTTTTCCTATTGTATTCTCTTAAGAACTTTATGCTTGAGGTCAGAGATGGCATTCGTTAGGGTATGAAACCAACTTACTTGCACCAGGACCTCATTTTTCTAGTTTTTTCAATTTTCACCTGGCCCTTTGCCCTCTTAAACCCATTGTTATCTATGAAGCCCCTATGTCACAGTCCCCCCAACATGTGAGCATTATTGACATGTCTGGCCAAATTAAGAAAAAAGGTATCAAAAACCTAGGAGCTAGCAAAACTGCCTCTCAAATGAGCATCCTTGAAACTCAAAATTCAAATGTTGTTGCCCCTAACATTGGCCCTAAGGGAAAAGATTCCTCATTATCAGCCTCCAACAAAAAAAGGAAAAACCCTCCCCCCAACCAAAAAAAACCAAATTCTTTGTTCAAGAGGTTAACTCAGAGGGTGATGAGGAAGGAGAGGAAGAGCATAGAACCCCTCGAAGATCTTATAGATTGGCTAATAGATCTGCGAAGAAAGGAAAAAAGCTACTTGTGGATTATGACTCGGAGGAAGCTATGGAACAGGCAAACTAGGTTGTTGATGATGGGGTTGAGAAAATTAAGAATATAGAGGAAGATGAGGTGTAGATTGATGATAGTGTAGGCTCCAATAATTCCACCTCCAATAGCTCAATGCATACCTCTAATAAAAGGAAGGGGGAACCTACTGATATAGGTACCGATATTCTGCCGTTTGAGGATAAGCCTATAATGGTCCACCTTTGACATGGCTTCAGTCATGGATTTGGCAAGCCTGCAGAAGGAGGTGGACAATCTTAAGAATAGAGTGAGTGAAACCGAAAGAAAACTTGGAAGCATCTCCAAATTCATTCTTCATGTTATGCATAGCTCGACAACCTCTTTGCCTACTCAACACAAGATTTTGGGAAAAGATGAATAGGACAAAGGCAACTAAAAAGATTTGTTTAAATCCCTCACTGACGATTAGTTCAATGTGTTGTATCAATCGAGTTGTGATATTATATCCTCACAGAAGGCTTAACCGGGTTCAGACCCCTTCCCCCTAGGGCTCTCTTGTTGTTTTTGCTATAGCTCTAGCTATGCTAGTATATTTTTAGAAAGTTTCTTTGTTTGTTCTCTTTTCATTGGTAGTACTCAGTACGATGGTGCTAACTTTCATGTGTATAGGTTGTTGACGTATGGCCTATGTTTTTTATTTTATTAGCTCTATTTTAAGCAAGTTATAATGTTTATTTGTTATTGGCGTGTTGTGTCTATACACCCTCTAGCTGTTGTATTGTAAAAGGTCAACACCTTAGTTTTTGTTGCTTATAAATATTAAAAACAAATAATAGACAATAATTATGATATAACCAGATGAACCATTCTTAAATTAAAGAAACTTTCTAATTCTAAGAAAGCAAAGGAACATGCACGCCAGCCAAGCAGTCTGGATGTTAAGAGAAAAATGTGTGATAGTAGCTTTTTCTCCTCAACTTGAAATCTTTTTTTTTTTAATTTCTTCGTGTGGGTGGTCATCTCAGGCAGTTGTGAACCATATGAAGGAGAAACACTTAATTTTTTTTTCAAAAGTTAGTAAAAAGCTATATAAAAAAACAGATTTCATGGCTGGATAGCCATTACCGTCATCTCGAAGATGATTTTTTTTTTAACTTCTTCGTGTGGGTGGTCATCTCGAAGATGAGAGGCCAACTAGAGGAGTGCAAATGTTGGGAACAAAATTATTGGTGATGATTAGAAATTATTGAATTGGATTGCCTTGCTGCTTTATGTGAAATCCACTTGGAAAAACGTGTCAACTGCTATACTTTCAGGGTTTTATTATGGCATATACATTTTATTTCATATTCTGGTTATTTTTATTTCATATTCTGGTTATTTTTAGACATGACATGTTGCCCTCTACATTTTTGGTGTGTATAAAAAAGACCTTTTGATTCTTCACTGTGAAATTTTCCTTAGATGGCTTTTCATGAGCATTGGGAATTACACTTAAATGTACAATATGGGGTACATATACCTGAAAAATTATCATATAAATATGAAAATCCTGTCCACCCTGAAGATAAGATTTACTCTTCAAAAACAATTGCTCATCCAATTTTTACATGGAAGAATATTGGAAATTTTAATTTTCATCTTGATTATTTGACTTGAGTTTCGCTACTCTATTCTACACAAGGTTTACATTTTGCCCTCTTCTAGCCAGGGGAAAAACATACATCTTGATTTGCCTCAAAGCATAGAGACAATACATCTTGTTTCCTGTATTCTAAATCTTCCCATTGTTCATCGAGGGATTGATATGGAGGAATAGTCAAAAGCAGCATCAGACTGCACTCTTTTAGAGCTATGCAAACTAATGCCATTTGTGGTGGTCGAGCTATAACTGAAGTTAAGGTCTCTTTTCATATTGTTATAGATATTTGGCAGGCCTTCCTCCATCATATCAAGCACTGATTGTGGCATTGGTGGAACATTCACTTCAATTGTACCCTCTAGCATTTTGATCACTGACCCCATGTAAGGTCGCGTACCCACATCATCTTGGATGCACCAGAACGCCACTCGAAGAGCCCTTATCAATTGGCTCTCATTGAACTCTCCACAGAGCCTCTTGTCTGCTATTTTTGCTATATTTCCCTTCATCATCTCCTACAAGCAAATAATGAATCAGAGTTTCTAGAAAAAGAAAATTTTCTTCAATTGACACAATGTTCTTGAGAAATGATATTTCTAAAGCTGCAGTAGCATGCATAGCAGAGTTAAGTATACCTGAAATGCCCAGCCTGGAAAGAAGAAATTTTCAGCTCCAAGTGACATGTCGAGATTTCTTCTCCCTCCTATTATTTCCAGGATGACCATACCAAAGCTGTACACGTCAGCCTTGACAGTGATAGGGCGATTAGTAACCCATTCTGGAGCTAGGTAGCCTCTTGTGCCCCTCACCATGGTAATGACTTGAGAATGCTCCCTTCCCATCATCTTTGCCAGCCCAAAATCGGACACTTTGGAGCAGAAATCCTCACCTAAGAGAATGTTCTCAGGTTTTATGTCACAATGGATAATTGTATCTCGACATTGCTCATGGAAATATGCAATTCCTTGAGCTGTACCCAAGGCAATGTTGTAACGAGTTTCCCAGTCGAGCAGCCTTGGTTCATGATTGGCATTAGAATGGAAGAGCCATCTATCCAGAGATCCATTGGGCAAAAACTCATAGACAAGCAGCCTGAGATGATGAATTAAGATTCAAAATTAAGATGTAGTTCAGTGATCCACCGTTTAGTATGGCTTGGCATGGTATATAATAGGAATATGTTAACTGTTGTTAGGAGCAGTTATAGATATATTAGTTTGCTCAAGTGACGATTACAAAATCGAGAAACAAATGATAGGACACACCTGTGTAATCCCTCTGAGCAAAAGCCAAGGAGGTGGACTAGATTCATATGATGAATGGCACCAATTGTTGTCACTTCTGCCATGAATTCCCTCTGTCCATGTGGTAGCACTCTCTCTAATTTCTTGACAGCAATCAAGGTTCCATCAGAGAGTGAGCCTTTGTAGACAGTTCCAAACCCACCTGTCAAAACAATGTCATCAGTGTAAAAGTTTCAAGATAAAAATCCTAATGTTGTGCAGGCAAATTGTTAGATTTCCATACCTGTTCCAAGCCTCTGTCTGAAATTATTGGTCGCCATCTGCAGATCTACAAAGGAGAATTTCACAGGATTCCCAGGAACAAAAATTGTAGCATCCAAACTTCCACATTTTTTCTTCATAAATATTGTTTGAGAGAAAAAAATACAAAATAAACACATGACAAATGTAGTCCCAAGGACAGTCCCTAAAATAGTCATCTTCAGACGGGATTGGTCCTTTTTTCTATTTGATCTAGGTGCAGAAGACCCATGTGATCCAAGGGTGTCATTTTCAAGGCTGACTTTCACAAAGAATGTATAGCTCGATTCTTGCAAGCCTCCAAAGAGAAGGTTTCTTAATGTCCAACAGAAGGGTTTTAGATTAGAAATCCAGTAAACAGATGCTACACAAGAGCAATCAGATAAGCATAGATCACCACAGGCAGACACCGATGAAATATTGCTGTAATTGGCTATTATTGAACTTCCACCATAATAATTTGTTTGTGAAAGAGTCACCATTTTAAATGCCGTAGATACATTATCATTTCTGCAATTTGGTATGGTTCCTGAAGGCAAGCATCCTAAAGATGGTCTATTGGAATCAATTTGATATGACCCAGTTGGACAGTGGCATTGTGGCCTAGACTTAATATCAAGGTTACAGATACCATTTCCACAGATACCCGCAGTAGTACAGGGACTCAAAACTGCAGCCCAATCTACAGTCCATCTAGGGCCATTGTTGGCATCCCATCTATACAATTTCAAATTGCCATCTTGCTCAATGGTAATCCGCCGCAAAACTTGATCATTATCACCAAAGCTGTTGCCGTTCTGATAAATATTTACTAGGGTATTTGAGGAATTGCCATAACCCATGCTAAAGCTACCTGAATGATCTAAGGAAATAACAACAGTACCCACCCCATCAGATATCTTTGGCCCGTACCAGTATGAATAGTTGAAGGAGTCGTGAGGGGTATTGTAATTCAATGTTAGCTGCAGAGAGTCCGGTATATGTACCATCTGGAGCGAATAATGGCCTGTGGATACATCTGTAGAAGAATTCCAGCTTGTGAGGTTTAGAGTTTCTGTCAATTGCTGCCCTGGTAACAATGTGTCTATTGGAGATGCAAAACTTTGCCAAACAATGTTCCCATTAGTGTTGTACAGAACAAAATTGCCTGAGTCTTGCATCTCCCCTGACTGAACATTGAGTCCAGTGGTTTCAGCCATCCAAATTGTTGATCCTTCATCTACCAGCTGAAGATTTCCATCTTGACTAAGAGTGAGAAGTCCACCTTCACCGACCCGTTGGTCTCTGATAAACCCAAAATCTTTAAGTCTTAAAAACACTACAGAAACAAGAACAGTACAATACTCCAACTGGAATAGGCTCACTGCAATAGAAAAACCATGTATACATTCTATGATGTATGTAGAGACAAACTCAAAACAGTCATAAATCCTGCTGTGTAACGAATTATGTTGGGTGATTCTTCATATAATTTTATATGCACAGTTCCAATAAAATAGGCAATACATTTATAGTTGAATTCAGATGTTACAAGTATGAAAACAAGACGGTGACAGTCGCAAAGCTCAAAACCTTTTAATGTACTCAAACTGGAAAATGATGACGCTGGGTCATTCTTCATCTAATTTTATAAGCACGGTTCCAAAAAAAAAGGTAATACATTTAGTGTTAAATTCAGATGTTACAAATGTAAAAACAAGACAGTGACAGTCACAAAAGCTCAAAATCCCTTAATGTACTCAAAAATGAAAAATGATGAACTTCATTCTCCCTTTCCCCCTTAGGTTCATTCTTTCTGATATTTAATATGGCTAATGCATAATAGTTTAGCACAACACAAATGTGCGAAAGAAAGACAAGAACTTAAGTTTGAACATGAACATACCTGTTAGCCATCCAAACAAGAGTCCTATTGCCCGGAATGCTTGCATACCAGATACCAAGCACATACTCATCAGGAAACACAGGGGAAAAACCAAATGCAAAAGTCCCATTTGTGGAATTCCAGACCTCCATTCCCTTCACTGAAATTTGGGAATTGAGACTTATGCTGCCCATTGAGGACCGAGGAACAGTTTGAGCAGATGATTGTATACATTGACTGAACATTAGCAAGACCCAAGTTAAGCATATCATTGCCATTAAAATCAGTATGTGATACATGAAATGAATTACACTACTAAAGCCCTTCACGCCAATCTTCTGTAGACACTAACAAATTATATCTAGTAATTTAGATTCTGCTCCTCTTCATGTCTAGTTTTAAAATGCCACCAATGAACTTTCACATAAGTCTTATCAGAAATCCCTATAAATATATGCAATCCCTACCACCTGTTTACTTTTTGGTAATACATGTTAAAAGTCCTCTACAATGCAATCACCACTTCTTCTTCCACTACAGAGCCTTCCATAAATACCAAATCTGATCTTTTTTGTATTACCCATTAATACCAAATAACTACCTGTCAGTACTGATAAACTCCAAGCAACAAACTGACATGAATGGAATGCGACAGGATTCAGTAATGAATTTAAAAAGGTGAGTTTTGGAACTGCATTAGGTTGGATATGATTGCAGAAAGAATTAGAGTGTACCACCATTAGGGGCGACTGCTCGATGACCTTATGATTAAAAACCCTAGGTGGGGTCTGAGAGAGTAACCGACCCATGTGGGTAGGGCTTGAACGGCGCGTAGTCATCAATTCTTTTAAGCAAATCCAGAAATAATAAAGATGGGGATGTGACTAGTTGAATCAATGGACTTGTGCCATGCAATGCTGATCCAGAATGCATTAAAATTCCAAAAAAAAACTAGAAAAGCCCACATTGAAGGAGAAAGAGGGTAACACCTTTGGCTTTCTGGTTGGGTGTTGTTGAGAACAGACTGCAAAGTCTTCATTAGGTAGGATGGTCGGCTCCATGATATCAATATGGAGACGCCTAAAAGTTGATCTGAGAATTTTTTTTGGCCAAGTGTAGTGTCGGTATTGGGGAATTGTTATTGTCTCCATTAGTGATGTCAGGACACATCATACGCTGCTTGTGGTAGTGGTGGAATCAAAGAGGACCATCCATTGTAGCCTTCAGGGATGGTACTGATTATTTTCTTGTGCCACGGAAATCTAAACCAAAAACTCATTCAATTGATGGGTTTGGCAGATGTTTTTGAAAGTTACTGAAAAAGTCTCTTGTCAATTTTACAGAATTATGAAAATGTCCTGGAGAATAAAGTTGTTTTCAAATAAGCAGAAGTCTTCATCTCCTTTATGCAGTTTCTCCATTTTGCACTCCTTTTGCCAGGTGTAAAAGCACGTAACCAGATTTGCTTCTGCTCAATATAAACATGTCTTCAGCGCAATGGCCACTAAAAATTTGGTACGAGTTTCGTACTCAAAGAGCAGCTACGTGTCTTAATGTTTTGTTAAATAGAGCTTGAATGAGAGCACAATAATGTATTAAAATCTACTTTAAGAAAATATTGAAAATCTTTTTAATTGATAACGATATATTAAAGTCAGAATTGGTCAGATTTTTAGGATGGGGATAAATATTTAAAAATTTAACAAATGAAGAGAGAATTTGGCAGAATAAATACCTTTTAATTTTATTTTTTTAGTTAAAGAGGTTTCAGTCTAAAGGCTTATGTTTCCATATTGAATAGCAAAACTTACTTAGTGAAAGTCATCGTTAGGTTGGTCTACTTTCATGCTCATAGTCTAAACCTCCATTAAAAAAAAGTTTTATAAATAAAAAATAAGATTTAAAGGAAAAAAAGTCTCAAATGATGGAGTCTATTTATATTTCTTGTGGAGTTTTTTTAAAAAAATTATATTAAATTATTTTTCTAATTATTGTAATTTTTCATAACCATCATGTCTTATGAGGTTGTACTAGTAGTTTATATGATGGATTTATAATATATAATGAGTTTGTTGTCTAGTCTTGTTTGTTGTTGAAAAAAATATCTACATAGCCATAAAAATATCGTTTTGAGTTCTAAAATCACAAAGTTAAAAGTTTAGGACTTCTTTAGGTTGATGAAGAGCTATGGTGAAAAAAACAATTAATTGAACACCAAGACAAGTTAAAAAGAAGAAAGTTCCACCAGTGTGGATGGAGGTGGGGGAGTTTTGAGGCACAAGAGTAAATTTGGAATTTAAACCAAAAAAAAATAAAAAATACAACAAAGGAAAGAAAAAACAAAAAGAAGACTAAGAGAGAAGGCAAAAATAAGAATCTAAATGCTAAAAAAGAACAAGATAAGACTAGATAATGTTAATAAATTTCTCAATGAGTAGAAGAAATTATGTATAGGCATATGAACATATTTAAATAGGTTAAAATTGCTTAAATATTTATAATTATAATGACTTACTAATTGACGAACATAAAATCTATGAAGGCATGTATTTTTCTATATATGGAATGTCAACATAATAAATGTATACAATTAAAATTGGCTTGATTAATTAATTAAATATTTATTATTTAATTAATGTTTATTTCTTCTATTACTAAATAAATTATTTGATTTATTTAATATATTCACTTATATTATTCTTCTTATCCTAAGTCTTCTAATTAGTCTTATTAAAGTGATTTAGTGAATTATCTAATTACACAATCACTATATGACTAAGTCATTTAGTCCATCTCATGAACCTAGTCACTTGACACATCATCTTATCTAAAGTAATTAATTTATATGAATTATTAATTACTCACAATTATCCACACACACATGTCCTATTCTCAAGGGCTACGTGGCCTCGTGAGACTTGGTCTCATAACCACATGTCCTCTTCCAACTTGGTCAAGATCACATTCCCTATTCCTTATGAGCTTCTCTAGCCACCTCAGGGAGTCAAAGATGATTCATGGGACACTTGTATCAAGAGTCCTCATGAGGAAAATGTCTTCCCACCTTCTTCTCAAGGGTCTTTGTGAGACACTTGACATGTGTCTTTCCCTTCCACCTTACACTCCCTTTTTTCAATGTAGGAGGAACATCTCTCCTATTCCTCCTCTCACATTCTAACTAAATCCTTATTTCTCTCAACCCCTTCAAATAAGTCAATTTCAACCCTAGGATGTTCCACCTTTCATTCTCCACCCTTAAATCTTGCCACCTAGGCTTGAGTCCTCCAAAAATCTATAAAAGGAGTCTTCCTCTTCCTTTAAGAGCCTAATAGCAATAGTGAATTCAAACAATTAAACAACCAAGCAATCAAGCATCTAAGTTATTTTAGCATCATTTTGAGCATTTGCATATCATCCATATCCATCAAAATTGCATCAACTATCATAGCATAAAAGCATTCTAGATTTAGGCTAGTTTTGCATAAATTTCACTGTCTCCACACTTTGGAATCATCTTAGGAAAAGGAGCAAATTTACAATTATGAGAGCTTGCCAAATATAGGAATTCAAGGATAGGATAACAATGGAGACAAGCTACATGGGTAAGTGAAGGTAAAATTTTTGTTTTTAATTCATTTCTCTCTTTGTAATCTTCATTGGAATGCATTTTAGATAGATTTTATAACTAATAGTGGTTAGTATTTTAATTCTAGGATTATACATTAAATTTACATACAATAATCAATTCTTAAATTATAAATATGGACATAAAAATATCCTATAATTGCAATCAAATAAGCCAAATTAAAATAAGACAAAGCAAGCCTAAGAGGTAAATGAACCATGTATAACAGTCTCCTCCTCTATCTTGTCTACAATTAATCATTTCTCTCTTTTAGCTTTCTATTATCGCGGTCTAATAAATCACAAAGTGTGATCCGAAATGTTGATGTAAAACAAATATAACATAGTTGAATCCAAAAACAATATGCATCAATTACTCGAAAAGTGAAAATTTAATGTCTTCAATAGATTGATAGTTCTTATTTTCCAAAAATAAAAACTTTTTAATAAATGACAATGTATTATATTTCATATGAAATATTCTATGTTTCTTATGTAAGACAATTGTATTTGTGAACTAATTATAGAATTAACAATCTTTAAAACTATTAGAAGTAGAATATAAAATTTATTTTTATCATTCATAGTTACATGTGCAAATAATTTTACTCTACTTTTTGTATATATTCATGTCTTTATGATGCATACAAGATTTAAATGTAGTCATATATTCTAGAGCTAAAGAAAAGTAACAATTTTAAGTGTTTGGGACTATTGTGATTAGTTTTAAAATGAATTGAATTGGCTCCAAATTTATCTAAATGAGCTCCAAGCTAAGCTTGGTGATTTCAAAATATGTATCACCTTAATCTACCATTTCAAAGTAGCATATAGAAGTAGTGTCAGTTGTTTTGTATTTATGAAAACTAGATTTAATGAATATTATGCTAGCCATTGAATTTTCCATGTGTTATTCTTCTCTAATTTTTAAGGAACTCTTAGTTTTAATACAAGAATAAGGTCTTTAAACTTCCAATCAATATAAGGGTGCTTTAATAAGATATGATAGGTAAGTTAGTAGGATTTTCCCTTTTAGTTTGATGAGAGTATTGAGAAAAATAATCTTATAAGATCATAGATAAGTTCTTCTTTAGTCATGATTCTATTAATGACAATTAGAAAAGAATTGATTTGGTGTTCATATTAGAGTGACAAGTTGATCAAAATGAGGGGATTGGGCTCACTCACCCAAAAATGATTTCTAGTATTGTTGTTTATTGCATTCCTTATCATAGATTAAACTAGTGTATGTTATTACTAGCTTGTTCATTTGAGATGTAAAATTATTTTGTATTAAGGTAACAATAGGTTTTGAAGGGACCCTGAAACCCTTTAACAAATAAAAACTTAAGATAGAACATTAAAAGCTCCCAAAATGAAACAGACCAGCCAAAACAAAAGGTAAGAAGCCCTTACTTCAAACCAAGAACACTGTGAAAATAAAACCTTGAGAATCAGCAGTCCAAAGGAGATAGCAACAAACACTATCCATTAGTCCCCCTTTTGTGGGATCGAAGGGTCATGTCAAAAGAAGATGAGGATGTCTTAGATTGTTTACCTTTAACAGTGATCCAACCATCTTCAACTCTTGTAGCCTCATCCTACTAGCAAAATAAATTCAAGATAGAAGAACTAGCACCCAGCAAAGGTGTTGGACTTACCAGAAGGACTTCCAACACAAGGCCACAAATAGTCCCAATAAGTGGGACAGGAGCTCCAGAACCCTCAACAGCTACATCACCAACAGAGCCAACAGAAACAACAACCACAGAGTTCATTTGAGATGTACAATTGTTATAGTGTATAAAAAATACAAAATAGTTCTCTTCTAGTATTCCATTTTTATTTCCATTTCGAGAAAGATAAGTAGTTATAGAACATTTCAATTGATACAATTTTATTTCAGCATCTTTTTTCTATTGAATATAAGATAACCACATTACATCGAGAGATTAGGACCATGAACTTCCTGGTCCAAAAAAGTTGTTATATCCTATATATATGCACATCTAAAGTAATGTCATAGTAGTTCCTATCATATATATAAATAACTTCTATTAGCTTGTACAAAATAGAAAGAAAACTCATCAAAGAGAAAAAAGATATCTACAACATCATGTTTTATCTTTCCTTGAACCATGTTGCCCATGGAAGTGGCCCATTCCACCACTTGTAGACTATAATCTCTACATCAACAAAATTTTGCAAGTTAGAACCCTCTGGGACAACCACCACAAGTGTAACTACAATCTTAGGAACCACTCCAATAGGATCCACTACCTATTCTTGTGCCCTTCTTCTTTAATTTGCTCCTTAATCTTAGGCGTGAAGTTTTCTAGACCAATCTCAAATGGGGTTATGTTTATAGTCCTTCGAGACCATGTATGTCCATGAGATATTTTACTTGTGTAGACTCTCGCATGTCCATCATGGAGTAGCCTTTCAAAATTTTCTCTTGTGATTCTCAAAGTAAAAATCTCTATACCTTGCAAGAATATGCACAATTGGCAATCCCTCCTCCCAAATTTGTCATTCTGAGATTTAGAGCCCATTGTCTAGTTACAACCCCATAGTTTTCTCATCTCCAAGAGGAGAGGAAAGAGGAACTCCTATAAGAGGATATTGTAAATATTGTACAAGAAAAGACCTCTTTGCAAGCCAAGACCAAAAGTGAAGTAGAGAATCCTATACTCTTATTTAAAGAGCTCTCCTCTTTTGTTCTAGTGGAAAAATTCAAGGATCCCAATGATAGCCTTCTCTTTGAGAATATTCACATAAGTATGCATGAGGTTGCTCCCCAACCTATGCATAATGTCACAATAGAGAAAAAAGTCTAGCAGAAGGAGTTCATGGCTTCTTTAACCCATCATGGAGGATGTTGTGACATGGGAAATTTACAAAGAATGAGGGAGATTGACTATTGTAAACTTGAAACATCATTTATTGATATCAAGCCATCATCTCTTAGATATTCCCTATTGCAAGAAAGAGAGACTTTGCACGAGGATATTGAGAAGGTTGTACCAATGGAGGCCTCTCTATAGATGATAGAAATTGAAGAAAATGAAGAAGTAGAACATGAGTTGTTGCAATACAAGGTCTCTCATGACATGAAGGATAATCAAGGAGATTTCAAGGATACCCCTATCCTTGAGAAAGAGTATGCTAATATGCATGAGGTTTCCCTTAAACATATGCCTATTATTATAGTAGACATGGAATAGATTGATAATGATGATGATTTTCTTGAAGAACTTGATGTCGTCCTCTCTTAGATTAATCTTGTGCAACCATCTCCTAAAATTGAAGAACATAAGATATAGCCACAAGAAGTGAGGATCCACATACCATCAGCCATACTATCAGAGCCACTTTCAAGACAGTAGGATACAAATATTGTAGAGTATAACAATGAAGTAAAGACCAATCTCCCAAATCTAGTGCCATCAAGATGATTCCCCATAAGGCATCTAGCTTCACAACACATCAGTAAGTTACCCCTAATCATGCTTTCTCCAGAGCATGAGGGATATTATCACAAGGATGATCAATTTTGTCTTTCTCATAAAGACAATCTTCTAATATTAGAGAGCTTTTTTGTTCTTAATATTGGGAGAAAATTCCAAAAGGCAGCAATATGTTTGTTATACTTGTTGTTTTGTCTGATTGCCCAAATGCATGAAGGAAACAAAAAAATTATAAGGAAGGGAAACTACTTAATAAATTTAATTAATGGGTTTGTTTAACTTTCTATGTAATTATCTATACATAGTAGGTTAGATGTTTTCAACTTTTCAAGAAGTGCCCGTGCACAACTATTTCTCTAGGAAATGGTAAATTTTGATATTTTTGTTCAGCTACAGAAGGTTGCAAACTTTTTATTCCTTCACAATGACTCCATTCTCAACGGATTTCTTCAAGATACTAATCTATATACTTAGCAGGCAAGTATCCCTTTGAGTTGCCAAAAATGTTGAGTTTTTTTCACCATTTCCCTCTAGTTAGGGTTTCCATCACAAAGATTCAATTGAACAAAGCCTAGGGAGCTAAATTATGGCAGAGCATTCAAAGGCACAATTTTGATGAGACTCTATTGGGTCCCTTCAATCATGAACATCAATAGCAGGGTTTGGTAAGACAAGTCTCTCATTCTCTCGATGGGCGATTATCGATATAGCTATAGTAGTCTATGAAATCCAAGAGCATTCCATCTAAGTTCTTCTTTTAGTGAAAAAATTTATCAATAAGATATTCCTTTTGTCTTATCAATGGATTTTTTCAACACAACAAGGTAGTTAATGAAGTTTTTTCATGTGTCATCGAAGTCGTGAGTTACATTGATAAGCTATTTTTGATGTAGCTCTCTTTTTCTTCATTGAAATATCTTTTCAACACAACTCAGTGGTCGATAAAATAACCTAGGGTTTCATCGAAATGAAGATATACATTGAGAGGGTTCATCGACGAGACTTCATCTTGTCTCATCGATGACATTTTTCACCACATCTTTCGATGAAATGTTTCAGTGTTTCATCGATGTGCTTTATTACATCAATAAGGATGGGTCTTCGATACAACTTTTGCCCTATTTCATTGAAAGTGATATTTTTGATGGAAGTTGGAGTTCTATATAGAAGTTGTGGGTTTTATTGATGTTCCTTCATCGATAAGGATGTTATCAATGTGGTTTCTATTCTTTTTCATTGAAGGTAATCTTTCAGTAGAAGTTGGAGTTGTATGTAGCATATTTTTGTTTCATTAATGTGTTGACTCTCATTGACAAGTTGTTTTCAGTATAGCTTTTCAGATGTCTCATCGATGGTCTTTTTGATGGAACTTTGTGATCTATAAAAGGCTTTTAGGTTTTATCGATCTACTTTCCTACATCAATAAGGCCATTTTTTATGGATTTTCTGCCCTATTTGGTCGACATGATGTTTTCATAAACTTTTTTATTCGATGAGCTATGTCATTGTTTTGTGGCTTTTGTTATGTTTCTTCGACAATGATCTTGTTGGTGAAGCTTGAAGATCCATAGGATTCCAAAAGGTCCTATCGAAACGCTCACTGGCATTGACAATGGATTTTGATAAGGCATGATGTGGTCTTATCAACTGTCATGGTAGACATGTATGCACAATTTGAAAGGAGAGATTTTTTTGTTGAAAAGGAAGGGTTCATCGAAGAGACTCCAAATGATAAATAATAATAGATGTTGATCACATTAATTTCTTCATAGCTACATCTAGTGACCATTTTTCTTCTATTAATTCATCCAAATAGTGTCATTACTATGGTATACTCTGGTTAATTTTCTTCAATCATCTGATGATCATTTATGATTGAAGATGGCCCTCAAACCATGTTTCTATGCCACAAAGGATGTCCAAAGTTGAAGGGGAACTTATATGGCCTCTCTATGTCACTTCTAGATTCAGTGCTTCACAAAGAGAACATATCTTTTTGGTCTAATCTGATTTATCCTTCTCTAACTCAACTCTAAGTCATGGTTTGAACTTCATGGTGTAGTCAGAATCATGTTAGCTCTTTAAAAGGAAATATTTTGTACATATTTTGGGTTCTCTCTTGTCATTTATAGTAGCTATGCTCTACAACTTTAAATGCTTTGCCTTCTATTAATGAAATCTTAATTTTTTTACCTCTTCTTTCCACGTGGTAATTAGTGCATATTTCTTGCCTGTTGTTAAATATTTCTTTTATGCTCCTTAAGTTTATAAGTTGTGTAAATATGCTTATGAATGTTGTATTGTGAATTTACTTTCTTTACAACATCTCATTGGTTTTGATCTACATATGGATCCTTAGGGAATATATTAGACTGATAACTATGTAAGTTGAGTATTTGTCAATGCTTTGTTAAATCATAAGCATGAAGAGTAACCAAAGTTTCAATCTGGTGCATCACCCCTTTTCCCTTTCAGTTTATCCTTCTCCCTTTTCCCTCAAAAGCTTAGTTTTTGGTGCATCATGATTATAAGGAAGCCAACCTCCTCTATAGACTCAACCTCGCATTTCAAGTCCCACACTTGGGAGATTTATTCCATGTTTCACAAGGTTTTTTAGGTCATTAAAACTCCCCTAAGAAAGGGTGCAAACTTTTGTGATGATAGTTACTTGGGCAGTCCCCTCTAAACCATTAATATCTTTGAACTAGAACCTATCTTTATTAGCATAGAACCAATTTAGTCTAGAATAAATCCTCCTAGTGCCTTACTTGAAGTTGCACCATGTATACCGCAGTCTCTTGTATTCACCCTTCTTACCAACCATTGGGTCGAACAGTCTTAGCTTATTGGTCATTCTACCCCAAAATAATTTCTCCTCCCATTTCCATTCAAATTTAGAACCTCTTGATTTATCAAATGGGTATTCTATTATATTGAAATCTCCCCCAATAATCCAAGTCACATCCTCTAGCTGAGTCACTTGCTTCCACAAATCAATTCTCTCCTTGTAATCATTAGAGGCTTAGATTGATTCTATCCCAACATTTGTCTCCTTCACCTTCAAAATGACCTAAACCAACCGGTTATACGAGGAGCATCCCCATTTGACTATGTGATTATTCCATTTATGATTGATCAAAATGGTTGCACCTCCCTTGACCCTTTTATGATTAGTTTTGAATGTGGGACCTCCATCCATATACATTAAAGCTGATATCAGGGACAAAATGGATAGCCTTGAGCTCTTGCAAAAGAAGGAAGTTAGTATTCAAGTGAGACCTCAAAAACCTTTTCACCACATACTTCGTGTTGGGGGAGTCCAACCTCCTATTATTCTAAGAAATGCATTTAAACTCTATTGAGTATGATTAATATTTTGTATCTATGGGGAACTAGAAAGTTTGGTAGCATTTGGGAAATTAGCCCTTGGAGCCTCTAGAGGTTATCTTTGAGGAAATGGAACCTAATGGTCTACCCCTCTTATTTTAAATCACAAACACATTAAATGTTCCAATAGAGGAAGAACTACCCCTTCTGACCCATTTCTTCCTCTTTGGGCCTATTTTATTTTTAGGCTTCTTATCTTCTATATTAACACTCATGTCCTCTTCCACCATGATCAATTTGTATGGAACTATAGTCAGGGAGTCATTCTATTTAACCTCTTCTCAATATGCCACCATAGACCCTCTAATGATAGGGTCAATCCCATTAGATTGGCTAGGGCATGGACCAGCCTTGGCTTCACCTAGGTCTAACCTTCTTGGAGGGGAGTTGAAGCATCATCATCATCACTAGAACCAAGCCTAGAATATCTCAGATTTTAAATTGTTCTCATGAGGATTGATGTGCACCTCCACATTAGAATTCCAATCCTGATTGAAGCCAAGGTTTGATGATTATATATCCAATTTGGTAGTCTCAAACCTCTCAAGGAGAGTAACCTGAGATGGAAGAATTTTATCTATCTTGTTGTTACTACCGTCATTCTTTTTAGGCACCTCGGGATATATATGTTTTTAAATTCTTTTTTGACTTTCAAGATTTTCCTAATTTTCTCAACAACTAATTATTGTGCATTTCGGGTTCTGCATCCACCATTATTATTTCCAATAGGGTCAACATGAGGAGAAACAAGAGCATTGTCTATTGAAGGAATGGGGGAAGGGGCATTGGCATGAAATGACTATCTAATAAAATAATGCAGGTTATCTAATTATTCAGTAATGAAGGGGGGAACCTATTTTCAAGGTAGAGGATGCAAGAGGGAAATAACAGAGTCAAGGGGAAGATCCCAATTAGGGTTCATAGGATGTGGTTGAACAATATTAAGGGGGGATGGTAGTCAAAGGGACCTGATCCACAACAACCTGGTGAACATCATTAGGTTTAGGAATTTGATCTCCAATCTCATTTTTCTTACCACCATATTGCTTCTTTTTCAACATAGGGAAAATTTTCCTTACATTCCCTTTCTACTTGATAAGAAGAAAGCATTAAGGTCTCCCAGGTATTCAATTGGACATTCAATGTTTTCTTCTTCAAGATTAATACTAAGAAATTTTGGGTGGTCAACTTTGATTTTAACAACAAGCAAGACTCAAGCATCCAAGTGAGGTATAATAGATGGAGATTCATCCATTCTAAGTACACTACAAATAGATTCTAAGGTTTTAGGAATCCATCTCCATAGAAGAGGATGAACATTCTTGACGGTTACTCATCTAGGGAAAGATAAGGTTGTAACCGCATGGTTATTGGATTCAAGTGTCCACCCTAAAGCCCTAAAGGAGGTACCCCTTATAGGCCAAAATTATTTTTTTAAGACCTCTAATTGGCTTCAAGCATCATTGAAAAAAATAATGAAAATCCCCTTTTGAATCATTTTGCAGTAGGAGAAATAAAACCCTATCTTTTTTACCCAAATAGATTGAAGCTAGTTATTAAGAAAATTCCTAGAGGGCGTCCTAGTGGGATCTAATGCAAACAATAAATATTGCAATATTTTTAATTCTATTCTTCTCATCAATTAATTACTTAGCCATTTAGGAATAAGGAACAACAAATAGGTTCGTGGTAGAAGAATTCTTACCCATTGGTCTCACATTAGCTTCACTTGACTGCAAAGGTCCCTTGACTGCGAGAAATTTAGCTTTTGGAACCACTTTACTGAGACCTTGAATTGCTACTTTAAAAGAATGCTCACCAACAACCTTCGGTATAGTTTCAACTGATGCAATCAAAATGGAGCCACCACCCATACCAAAAATAAAAAAAGGGCAAGATAAATGTATAATTACAGTCGAAGGCAAGAGAAACCACCTTCTCATGGTTGGAGCGACTTCTCCCATGTGCAAAGCTAACCCCTCCAATAGTCCTCAAAAGTTGTAGATCACTAAACTGAGTTCTCTCTTTTAACATCTTTTGATACAAGAAATTTCCTTTTTTAATCATCTATATGAATTTATTTATTTTTAAATTTGATCTAGATATCAAAAACCCCAAGTAGGAACCAATTACTACTAGTAATCAAAATATATCACAAATAGATTTGGACATTGCTTGCATTGATACAAAAATAAAATGATGAACATAAATGAAAAATACTCAATGAACTCATCCTTTTTCTATGCCACTACTAGGGACAAAAGCTAGCACTTTCTAAGTGTTGATATGAAAATTGAACATCAATAGTAATAGAATTCTCTTAGTTTATTAGTGGACCTAAGGATGTCTTGGTTTGATTTGTCAATAATCCCCCAACTGAATTTATAAGGGAAAAGTATTGATAATTTGAAAGGTCTGAGTTAGGAAGACTACCATCTATGGAGGCACCCAATAGTCCATTACACCACCTGGACGAGGAGGTTTAGAACATTATATAATACAAATATTGTACCATGGGGGAACAACCAAAAGGAAATAATAATCAAAATTACTCCTATCCTTTCTCTCTAATGTCATAAAAAAATGAAACAACCATGCAAAGTACCACTCTAGAAACCCTTCCTAGCTTCAAGAAAAAAAATGCTAGAAGATATTGATCTATTCTTGTTTAAACTCAAGGTCTTGTAGAGACCTATGATAATGAGACTAAGAATAAAAAAAATTAAAATAATTTCCATCTACATTGAATCTAATCAACTTGACATTGGTTCATGGAGTTGACAACCAACTCCATTCACAATTATGATGAAATGGAAACTATTTTCTTTGAAAAATATTAAAACTATTACCAAGTCAGGGATAGGAAGGATGGACTCTTTTAAATGAAACAACTACAAGAAAAATATATAGATTATTATCTAGATCATTTCCTATTTATTTATAGGAGATGTGGGAGTAATTTAAATGAAGAAATCTATAGAACTATCTTCCTTGAGGAATAGATGACGATGATAATTAATCTTTTTATTTTGGTAATGAGTTATATTTATATTAATTTATTGAAATAATAATTACATCAAAGAATTAAATTTCAACTCGAAAGACTATTATTCATGTTCAAATATCAGCCAAAAAACTGAACCAGAAGACCCCCAAACTGATTATAGACATGTTGGAGATAGTATAAAAAAATCTCCAATGTAACTAGTGAACCATGACAATTCAATACATAAAACATACTCAAAAGTTAAATGATAGACCACTATATGTATCTCACTATAGCATCACTATCATCTAAGTATACAATGTTTACAGATAAAACACATAACTTGAGAGAGAAAACTACAAAACAACGCAAAAGGAAGCATCCAGAAAATGATCACCCGGTCCTTGTAGCCTATCTACCCAAATGAGGTTGAATAGGTCCATTGAACCAGTAATCCTATAAAGTGAAAATTTATGGCATTTTTTGTCCTCCACCACTCATTCCACCAAGATCATCTATTCATGTTTATGAATAAAACCCTTTAGGATATACCAACACATAGCCGCTTCTGACATCCTCTTGTCCATGTTGGACTTTGCACTCCAAATCGTAAAGAGATGAAGATATCCCTCATTTCCCTTAAAATCCCACCAGCCACTTTCCTAAGCTTTGAATTCCTTTCTTGGAATGGCCAAAGAATCCATAGAGCCATTCCTCCTCCACAAGGAATTTGTGAGTTTAATAAATATGTTCAAATTCAAAGCCAAGGCTTCACCCTTCTTCAAAGTGTTTACATTAATTTTTGAGTCACCTTCTAAATGCACCTTCTTATCCAATAGGTGTTTAGCCATTTTCAGTGCATACTAGGCTGCTTGAGCCTCTGCCATATTGTTGGTTCCATCTTGTAAGATTTTAGTCCTTTTTTCTAATACATTTTCATCATGATCTCTTTCAACAAATCCTACGTAAGAGGCCCCTGGATTTCCCCTAGAAGATCCATCAACGTTTATCTTCAACCATCTGATATCTTGTTTACTCCACTCACACATATTTTTCTCTTTGGAAGATGGATTAACCCACACTATGAATTTTAAGCTTTTAATCTTATAGGAAATTAAAAATTTAATAAATTGGATTTTGATAAGATAATAGACCTTTAAAGTAATTACACCACACAAGATCCAAGTGTACAAAAATTAGGCAAGGAAAGAGTAGCAGTAATATCAATAAAATAATGGAAGAGTTGGCCAACCTAAAAACTAACATCTTGCTTAAACCCAACCATAGTACATGGGTTGAAAACCAACAAAAAAGCTCATCATCTTTAGAACATTAGCCATATATGTTACAATTGATGGTTGGCACCAAAATATCAACCTGTTAATACCCGATACAACCACTAGACTTATAGAAGACACAAGAGGATGTTAAAAAATGTCATGAATCCTGAAGGGGGACATTGGTGATTAGTACAATAACCCACTCTTTATCAACCCATTTTCGGATTCTAGGAAATACAGGCCATCCTCCACCCCATTTCATGAAAAAAGCTCTAGAACGCAAAGTTTGCACCAAATCCTTCCAAGCCTCCAAATCTATCCGGATATCCGCAACCCGATTGTCTATGGCTGCAAGAGTTTCTTTGGTGATGGATTGTTGCATGACATCTTTCCTTGGTGTCCACATCTTCTTTCCCACTTGCTTGAAACTGCCTTTAAGCCTATGGATAATATTTCAATACCCCTATTGATTTTGATCAGGTTCTTGCCTCTTCCTTGTGGAATTGCCAAAATTTGAACCCCTAGAAAAGGTTGCCCTACGACCTGATCCCATGTACCTTGGAGGTCGCCATGGTGCTCTCAGGCCATGCCTGCCTATAGATTTTCCAAGGATATGACCACCAAACCCTTGATTGTCAAAACCTACACGCTTGCACCGCACCCGCTCCATCTTTCATTTTTTTCTAGTTATTATAGAAATTATTATTATTATTTATTAATTTTTGGAACTAATATATATATATATATATATATATATATATATATATATATATATATATATATATATATATATATATATATATATATATATATATATATATATATATATATATATATATATATATATATATATATATATATATATATATATATATATATATATATATATATATATATATATATATATATATATATATATATATATATATATATAATTTATTAATTTTCAAAATTAAAAAAGATTAATTAATTAATTAATTAAATTTATTGTAAATTGTTTTATGTGGAATTTATTAGTGTGAATATTAATTAATGTATTATTGATTAATATTTATATATTGTTAATTAATGGGTTTTATTAATGATTGATAGTGATTAAAAACACACACACAGAGATATATATATATATGTGTGTGTGTGTGTGTGTGTGTGTGTGTGTGTGTGTGTGTGTGTGTATTTTCAACACAAGTGTATGTGCATGAAATTTCATATGGAAAAAGAAGAAGAAGAAGAAAGAAGAGTCTAATTGGGCTACCGATAACAAAAAGGATTGTCGTAATCAACTGGAACTTATAGTTGAGATTTATTTTAATGTAATTTAATTATATTGTTGCTTAGTAATTATATTTAATAAATTAATTTATATATTAAGAAAATTTATAAATTAATTTATAGAGGTAAATCTTATTGATGGTTATTGGAATTCAATTATATTGTCAATTAGTAATTATACTTAATAAATTAATTAATATAATGAAAATTAAAAATTAATTTATAACAACAAATTAAATGTTTGTTTCACTTTTGATGGAAATTTGATGTGGGTGTATTTTATAACACAATGTTTCCTTATTGGAGTTTTATTTGGCCTTCTTGAATAAGGTTGGTTGGGATAGATTTATGTCGTAGGTGGAATCTTATCTTTTGAACTTTAAATTATTTTATGAAATTAATTCTTTCGCACTTGAGTTCATATGTAATAATTTATAACCATTTTGGTGTTCTGATTATAAGAGTATTATTTTGGGCTTATCTGGGATTTATGTGAGGTTTCTATTAAGTCCTCGATCTTTAGGTTATTTAACCACAAAAATGTGATGACCATTATTTGTGTTGAGTCCTAATTAACTTGGTCACCTTGTTCCTACATTTATGATGATTTTGTATGACGACCTTTGTGGATTATGTTTTACTCCATGTTTGGAGATAGATGTTTGATGCTTTTGATGATCTTTTGATCTTGCGATTTGAACTATGAGATTTGGTATTTGAGTTATTGAGATGTTCAGTATGGGATGGACAGTTTGGATCCTTCTATAGGATGAGGTTTTGTTTATTATGCTCCAACACTTATCTTTGATTACATTGATGTAATAGATGTATCTTATTTTTTAGTTGAAATAAATATGTTAGTGTACTTAATGATTTGTGTTCTTTTCATTATGATTAAGTAAAGGATTGGGAATACTTTAATAGGTTAATTTTTATTTATGCAATTTTACATCATGGAACCCTCGAGACTTGTAAACTGTAAATGAGTTACATTTATGAGTATGCATTGTCTTATGTTATATTGGTTCCACATTGTTATTCATTATTTATTGTAAAATCTTAAGAAAACAATATTCGGTAAACTTAGTAACATGTTTTAGGTTAATTTTTCCTGGGTTCCCTGTGTTAGATAACTGAGAGGGGGGGTGAATCAGTTAGTTCCAGTTATCCTACAATCCCAAATCTCCCAGATGTATATATTCAAACTTTTCAAATAAATCATCAACTCGGTAAGCTATCAACAATAACCTTCTCTTCATCTACCGATTGACAGTCAATTCAATACTGTGTTTACCGATCTAACTAGTTATGCAATGTGTAAAGTAAAATAATAATCCAATCACATCAAATACACATAACACATAGATTTTTAATGTGGAAACCCTGTTAGGGGAAAAACCACCTAGGACCAATAACCCAAAATAATTCACTCTTCTGAAGTGAGCTCGGTTAGGAGCCAACCCTGTCAAAGGTTAAAAAACACATTGTGAGGTGTGACTTGGTTAGAGGATTTATCACTAACAGATAACTCTTGACCAACATTCACTATGGGGTCAACAAGAAAACCAACAACATCCCTTGAATGTCATATTGAAATACAAAAAAGACTGTTAAGTCCACTCGGTTAAGAGATTTTGTTGTAACAATGGTTAAACTAATACAATAATGATCTAATTCAAATACAACTACGATTTATAGATTTTTAGATCTATGCTAGGCTCAAAATACCTCCTCTGATCAATATTCACTTCAATCCTTCATATCCTCCAACTTATTCAGCTCGGTGAATAATACTTCAACACTTGGTAATGCCTACAATTCTGTCTGTAACCAGTATGATCAGTGGTGCATGAAAATATTCATTTCACATGAATTCTCTTGCAGTGTTAATAAGCTCCAGACTCAATAATGAATCTCATGTCTCTTTAAATAGACTTCATAAACCATTTTCTTATCATCTGTTAGATTTTGCCTCTTAATCTCCATAGTTCCTTTTTCCGCTTCAAGCTTCCTCGACAGATGTGTCTATAACACGTTTCATCCTTCTCCATTCGATCAATCTTGAATTTTGTCAGTCATTAGATCATCATTAAAAACTTTATCTTTTACCTCAGAATCATAAGCAATCGTCCAGCTCATCAATTCAGTCAGTTGTTATAAACTTTATTTTTTCTCTCACTCAGTTAATACCAAAATGTGTTGGTGAATACTTGCTCGGTTAATATTGTATTTGGTATACACTATACTAGCTCATTGTATACAAAAATATTTAATTACCAACCACATTAACTTGTCCAGTTCTGATCTTCAATACATAACAAATTCATGTAATACAATCAAGTCAACAATATGATGCCATAGACTCATCAATAAGTTACCCAATGTATACCTTAGCCATATCTTTCATATCCATCTCATCTTCATGTAGATCTCTCATTCCTTTACCATTTTTCTTCTTCAAATGTTTGTAATTATCATGATAAGTACAGTCAAGACTAGTAGTGTAGGAGCACCCAAGCAGGAGCACACAAGGAGCACTCCCCACTCTTCACAACTTCTAGATTGATAGGTTAATTCTAATAAGCCTACTTGTAAGACCAAGTCACCCTCAGTGTGATTATAAACCATGGGTTTTTTACTATGGTCCAAAGGCACATTTAGGATGTTAGGTTTCCTAGGTGTCTTTTAAGTTATTTCAATAATGTAAGGCATTAGGCTGAGCAAGAATGAGACATTTTGTCAAAGTTGCAAATGTAAAAGAATGTCGTCGGCAACTTCCTTGACAAGTTGCTACCGACCTGTTACACAACCACTCAATGGTCACAACCATTCAAAAAAATGGTTGGATCCATTGAGGAAAGCCTTCATATAGCCCTTGCAGGTGGGTAGAAGAGGTGGTTGTTGAACAGGGAGGAAACTCTATGTAATTTTTGCATTCAATTAATAAAAGATCCCTATTTTTCTCTAAGTTCTGAATTGAAATATTGTGTGTGTGGATTTGCATGAACGTACGAGGAAGAACTTTGGTTGATCTGAAATGTACGATGAAATAGGATTCCATTGCACTCAGTTTGAATCAGTTTGTAGATTGGAGTCGAGAGTTGGAGGAATAGGTTTTCTGGGTTTTCAAGAAAATCTCCTGGACCAAGGTTTTGGTAAAAAATGCCCTAACTTGCATTTCCTTTGTAGGATTCCCATGTGAAGTTGGGAAATGCAAGTAGGGGCCATGTATTTTAATTCCTCAAAAGCGCATAAGAAGGGGGATCATCTAGAGAAATTTGTTTGCAGATTCTAGACCAAGCATCTATATGTGCTTGGTTCAGGAAATGAAGAACTGAAGTGATAGAAGCACTTCGGGGGTGGATAAAAGCAATCTAAAGGAAGATTGTTAACTCTTTGGGAATTCCAACACCATTTCACTTTGCAGTCAACCTTGAATAATCGACTAGTGAAGTTGTCTTTCATCAACCAAGTCGATTAGCCCTATCGGGACTAGTAGACCAGGAGTCTTTAAGTGTTGATTTGTGTTTAGGATCCTAGGATCTTGAGGATTGTTACAAGTCATTGAAGGGTGTCTGGATATACTTTTTTTCCTTAGTTTTCTTGTGAAAAACTAGAACTAGAACCCTAGAACCTCATCAGAAGGCTTCAAGCTCGGCAAGGTCTAAACTCTTAGACTTGTTATTTTAAATCATGTTGTGTTGTGGAAATCACTCCCATAGAAGACACTTGTTTGTGTATGGAACCTTTCCATCCCCTTATCAAATTTTTAGGTTCCCATTAGAAAGTAAAGTCAGTAAGGTTTTTTGCAGTAAGCATTATCGAGCATCAGGAAATCACTCAGTAAAGCTGTCGAGCCCACTCGGTTAACATAGGCACCGAGCACCAACCGAGTATCAACCGAGCACTAGTAGAATCCAAGGGAGTCCAAGCCGATTGAAGACACTGAATCCTCCAGTGAGGATAGTGTAATTATGTTTGTTGAAGGATCTTCTAAAGGTATAGAGAACTCTCTTGAGCCTACTCTGGGTTTAGAGTAACACTGAAGGTATCACTATTTACCAAGCTACCTAAATAGGGGAGAGCTCTACATCAAGTGGTATCAGAGCATCTAAGATCCTTAAGGTAAAGATATACCAGCACCATGGAAGGAGAAGATGATGGAGGGTTATCATCAAGGATGACCAATGCAAAGATAGTAAGGTACCTGAAAGAGCAAAGATGGAGGGTTATCATCAAGGATGACCAATGCAAAGATAGTAAGGTATCTGAAAGAGAAAAGGACACAACATGATGATTGGAGAGACACCGAGATGTAGCAAATGAGGCAAGAGATGGATAGGCTAAGGGAAGAGCTTCAGAAGAGAGGTAGTGGAAACTCTGAAGATGTCAAAGCAAGGAGTGATGAAGAACCCCTTGAGAAGGAGGAAGAAGAATGTCCTACAAACCAAAGGCTACTTATGAAGACTCTAAAATCTATGGAGAGGAGAACCATGGATGCCAAGCTTGAGTTGCCTACATACAATGGGAAGATGGACCCAGATGTTGCAATGGATTGGGTGGATGCCCTAAATAGTTTCTTTGATTGTGAAGACATCCCTGAGAATTAGAGGGTGAAGATTGCTAAGTCAAAGCTCAAAGGCTCTACACTCACATGGTGGAACTTCACTCAAGATGATAGGGTGAAGAATGGAAAGAATCCAGTCACCACTTGGAAGAAGATGGTGACCCTACTTAGGGAAACTTATGTCCCTAAAGATTATGAAGTCCAACTTCATAAAAGGAGAATGAGTCTAAGATAGAAAGAGATGGACATCTCTAGCTATACTGAAGAATTTCAGAGATTGGTGATGAAATCCAAGCTTGCTAAACCAAAATGTGTAAAGCTTGCTCAGTATATGAAAGGCCTGAGGGTCTCAGTTCAAGATGAACTCAGTTTGATAAGCCCTACCACAATGAATGAATGCTATCAATTGGCATTAAAGGTTGAGGAAAAGTTCAAGAGGAGGAATGAACAGAGTGGTAGAGGAAAAGCCAAGAATGAAAGAAGCAGATGAAACTTTGGAGGAAGAGGACAGAATAATAGACCACAAGGAGAAGCTAATAAGGAGAGCACCCAAGGAGAAAGAAGTCCAAGAGGTGGATACCGAGGTAGAAGAGGAAATGACAGGGGTAGAAATGGAGGAAGAAATAATGGACAAATCAAATGTTATAACTGCAATCAGACAGGACACTACACCAGTAGGTGTCCGGACATAGACAAGCAGAATAACCAAGGTGAAAGAAGAGCCAACCTAGTACAAGAAGATGATGTTGATAGTGTGAGAGACTATATGGGAGAAGATGGAGTAAGCCTCATGATGAAGAGGACTTTGATCCAAGCACCAATACCAATGGAACCTCCCCAAAGAAAAAGTCTTTTCAGAACCAACTGCAAGAGCCATGGAAAGGTATGCAAGTTAGTAATTGATTCTGGTTCTACTGAAAATCTTATATATAAGGAAATGGTAGATAAATTAAAATTGGAAAAGATACCCCACCCAAACCCATCCCATGTATCTTGGTTGACAAAAGGGTGGCAGACCCTCATAAATGAACAAGCTTGGGTAGGTTTCTCTATTAAAGACTATAAGGATAGAGTCCTTTGTGATGTTGTAGATATGGATTTACGTCACCTTTTGTTAGGACATCCATGGTAGTATGATCAGAATGCCGAAGTCACCAGACAAGCCGGTGAATTGTTGACTAAAGGACTCATACAAAAGAGTCTCAGCCCTTGTGCAGTCCCAAGTGTTTTGGCCCCTAAAAAGGATGGCAAATGGAGATTATGCACTGACTCCAGGGAAATAAATAGAATTACAATCAGATACTGATTCCCTATACCCAGGATTGAAGATCTTTTAGACCAACTTGGAGGAGCATGTTACTTCTCAAAAATTGACCTTAAATCTGGTTACCATCAGATAAGGATAAGGCTCGGTGATGAGTGGAAAACTGCATTCAAAACCACTGAAGGATTGTATGAATGGCTTGTGATGCCATTTGGCCTTAGTAATGCTCTTAGCACCTTCATGAGATTAATGAATGAACTGCTTCAAGATTTCATAGGAAAGTTCGTGGTGGTCTATTTAGATGACATCTTAATCTTTAGTGGGACTATGAAGGAACACATGCGATATTTGGAGCAAGTTCTCCAAAAACTACATGAGAAGAATTTGTCTATCAACTTAGAAAAATGTACATTCATGCAACAAGAGTTAATATTTTTGGCTTTTGTTATCTCAAAGGGCACATTGAAAATGGATCCTGAAAAGGTAGAGGCTATCATTAATTGGCCCATACCAAAGACTCCAGGAGAAGTCAGGAGCTTTCATGGACTGGCTACCTTTTACAGGAAATTTATCAAAAATTTTAGTCACATTTGTGCACCTTTACTTGATACCATCAAGGGTGGTAGAAAAATAAAATTCCAATGGACAACACAAGCAGATGAAGCTTTCAAATACTTGAAGGAAAGAGTAGTGCAATATCCCATTTTGGCACTACCGACCTTCAACAAATTGTTCACAGTGGAAACCGATGCTAGCAATCTGGCCATAGGCACAATCCTCAGTGAGGATGGAAGACCAGTGGCTTTCTTCTCTGAAAAACTAAATGAAGTGAAGAAGAAATACAACACATATGACTTGGAATTATATGCGATGGTTCAAGCCCTCAAGAAATGGAGCCACTACTTGCTTCCTAAAGAATTTATTGTCTTTACAGATAATCATGCTTTAAGTTTTCTGAGTAGTCAAGATAAGCTAAGCTGCAAACACATGAAATGGGTTGAACAACTCCAAGCATTCACATTTCCCATAAAGCATAAGAAAGGAACTTCAAATAAAGTTGCAGATGCTCTTAGTAGAAGAGTAATTTTGGTTGAAGAAGTGCAGGTACAAAGCATAGGGATTGATGCTCTCAAACACCTATACAAAGATGATTCAGATTTTGGTGATGTCTATCAGGTTCGCTCTACTCTATCAGATGCATATAATACTACTTATTCTGAATATTTATTGCAGAATGGCCTTTTGTTCAAAGGAGGTCAAATTTTTATTCCTAAATGCTCCATGAGAGAAAATCTGATTAGAGAGAAACATTTTGGTACACTAGGAGGTCACTTTGGCATAGATAAAACACTTGAACTTGTAAGGAGAAACTATCATTGGCCTCAGTTACCTACTGATGTCAAAAAATTTGTTGAATCATGCACTATTTGTTAAAGGGCTAAAGGATTCAGGACCAATCAAGGTCTATATCAACCACTACCAATCCCAACAAATCCATGGGATAGTGTGAGCATGGATTTTGTCTTAGGACTACCGAGAACCAAGCAAGGATTTGATAGTATTTTTGTCATAGTTGACAGATTTAGCAAAATGGCACATTTTGTTCCTTGTAAAGTCTCTAATGATGCTTCACATATTGCTAACTTATTTTTTAAGGAAGTGGTCAGAATTCATGGATTACCCACATCCATTATCTCTGACAAAGATGTGAAATTCCAGGGACACTTTTGGAGAACCCTTTGGAAAAAGTTGGGGACAAATCTATCATTCAGTTATGCTTACCATCCACAAACTAATGGGCAGACTGAAGTTGTAAACAGATCACTAGGCAACCTTTTAAGGTGTCTAACAAAATAGTATGGACAAACTGGGGATGCTATCCTTCCTCAAGCAAAATTTTCTTTCAATGATTCAATAAACCGATCAACAGGGAAGACACCATTCCAAGTAAACTATGGACTCCATCCAATAGGAGTTATGGAACTAAGAGAGTTACCGACTGACTTTAAAGTTAGTGCACATGAAGAAGAACTGTTAACATGGATCAAACAAACTCATGATCAAGTCTGAGATACATTGATACATAATACTGCAAAGTACAAAGAATAAGCAGATAAGAAGAAGAGACATGCTACTTTCAAAGTAGGAGATCAAGTATGGGCATACTTGATCTAATGAGAATACATTTACTAATTTAATTGCCTTACATATCACTTTAGTAACTCAGTGATCTCTAATCACTATCATTTCTTTGTCCATTCATTCCATCAAGATATTCAATCAATTGTAGGTTATCACCTTGGCGGGGCATTACACAATTAGTAGATGATATTTGGAGATTATGTTTTTTTTTGCTTAAATGTGTATCAATTATCAAAATCACATCATATTGTGATACCAATATTTTGATTAATTAAAATAAAAATTACACAAATTCAAACATACTATTCCACTATAACTAACATGTAAAGTTTCAAATTATCAATGCAACATGATTAGCTCATTATTTTTTATTTCTTGTGATTTTTAAAATATTTTTACTGACATTTCATCATACTAAGTCAACTAATATCTTATTCTAAGTGCCTTCACTAATTGTGTCATAGTATGTATTAGTAAAATTATTGATTTCAAATTTCTTTATCACAAATTATCTATACTTTTATTCTGATTATTTCTATACACTAATATTTAAAAAAAAAATTGTAGCATACAATTCAAGCTATGGATGTCTTTGATAGAGAGTCCAACATCATTGGTACAAGCCCAACTGCTTCTGTGGCCTGGAATGATTTTTGTAAAACTGATGTGGACAAATGTGCAAGAATAATTATAGAGTCATGCACAAATATGATCAAAGCCATTGAGAACACAACATTATCGATTGACTATATGTTGAAGAACTATAAATATTAAAGATGAAATATGTCACAAAATTTGTGCATGAGACATCTTCAAAAATAGATGCATTTTCATCAATGATGAAATAAGTATATCGTGATCATTGTGCAAATAAAGGTCGTAATACCAATTTCATCATTGAATATTATGTAATGTACTTACATCATTATAGAGAACTATTTTACACATAGCTGTAATGACCTAAAACTTGTCTAGTAGAACCTAAGCCCCCAATTTCAATTAAATTGCCTTAAAACAAATTATAAATTTCTAAGGCATAATTACTAGACATAATTATGTAAGCAACCTGATTTTAACCTCCCTTGCATAGTTAAATTACTTCTAAAAATCAAGCCTATAACATTTCTAAACTTGAAAAATAATTTAATTGTCAAAACTTACCTTTAATATAAATTTCTAGCACTTTTATTAAAAAGAACACTTTGTGCAAACTTAATCTTGATTATTTGGCAATTAAAAGGGGATTTGCTAATTTTGTCTTATTATCCAATCAAGCTTGACCAATCAAAAATCTTGAATTCTCTCACATGGATTGATCTTTCTCACCACTCATCTCTACCAAACATCTTTTGCCTCTTAATCTCCACCCTTCATTCTTGAGGCAATTCCTTTAAAATGAAGCTCTTCATTGGCTCAAGGGTCCTAGTCTTGATCATTTTCATCTTAAGGAGATTTTTGCGTTCTTGCATTCTAGAGTAACCTTTCTATTTTGAATTCCTAGTTCTTAATTGTTCATATATCTTTTGCATTGTTAAATCTAGTTTGTTTTCTTACATTATTTTATCATAGCATAGTTTCTTGCATTCTCATTCTAGAATACTAGTTGCTTGCATCCATTTTAGCTTAAATTCTCTCATTCTAGCATTGTTAATCTTGTATCCTAGTTCATTTCTAGTTTTTCATTGCATTTGAATCTTCTATTTTGGAGTAGTCAAGTCACTAATCCTTCACGCCAATCTGATGAGCATCTATAAAAGGATTAAACATGCTTCAACTTGGGAGCGATAAGTCACTTTTGAGGGTTTAGTTGGTTCATTTGATATAGAATCCTATAGATAAATTCTTGAGTTAATGGTTTATTGAGTGTTGGATGCATTCCAATTTGATACCAATATTTAACCACACAATAGTTAGTTCTTATTTTAGGGTATGTGCAAGATCATGAGGGGCCAAAAAGTGGCGATGTAAAAAAATCCACTTTTCACTCATCCAAAAGCACATGAAAATGTATGTTGACTTTTTAGTAGGCTTGGGTGTCAGTACACCTGGGCAAACTTGACACAAAAGCACAAGCCTAAATGGGTACCCGATATTTCTAAGTTGAAAAAATGGCGGGAGTAAATGAAAAAATTGAACTTTTATATATAATGTTTAAATATGTATTATATATATAATTATATATTAATTTATATATTTTATATTATAATATCTTAGGGGTTTTAAATTGTATGTCATATATATTTTATATTATAATATTTTATAAATGATATTTATTTTTATATATTAATATGTATTGTATATAATTATATTTAACATTTATATTATATAAATATATGTAAAAATTATATATATATATATAATGTTTAAGGGGTATTATGTAAATATTATATATATATATATATATATATATATATATATATATATATATATATATATATATATATATATATATATATATATATATATATATATATATAAACTTTCATAATATTTAAATTGTATGTTGAAAGGGGTTATCGAGACTTCCTAGGGGTCCTAATATGCCTTATCACGCATTAGGACCCCTAGGAAGTCCCCATGACCCCTTTTGAAATATCGAAATGCTCGAGTGTGTCTGAAGTGGTCCCCATGACCCCTTTTGAAACATTGGAATGCTCGAGTGTGTCTGAAGTGGTCCTATGACCCCTTCAGACACACTCAAGCATTCTGATGTGTCAAAAGGGGTCATGGGGACTTTCTAGGGGTCCTAACGCATTATAAGGCGTACTAGGACCACTAGAAAGTCCCCATGACCCCTTTTGACACATTGGAACCCTCAAGTGTGTCTGAAGGGGTCATAGGATCCCTTTGGACACACTCGAGGGAGGACCCCTTCAGACACACTCGAGGGTTCCAATGTGTCAAAAGGGGTCATGGGGACTTCGTAAGGGTCCTAGTAGGCCTTATCATGCATTAGGACCCCTAGGAAGTCCCCATGACTCCTTTGGACACATTAGAACCCTCAAGTATGTCCTAAGAGGTCGTAGGACCCCTTTGGACACACTTGAGGGTTCAAATATGTCAAAATGGTTCATGGGGACTTCCTAGGGGTCCTAGTACACCTTATCACGTGTTAAGACCCCTAGGAAGTCCCCATGACCCCTTTTGACACATTGGAATGCTTGAGTGTGTTCGAAGGGGTGGTAGCACTCCAGCATTCCAATGTGTCAAAATGGGTCATGGGGAGTTCCTAGGGGTCCTAACGCATGATAAGGCATACTAGGACCCCTATGAAGTCCTCATGACCCCTTTTGACACATCTAAACCTTCAAGTGTGTTCGAAGGGGTCCTACGACCCCTTAGGACACACTTGAGGGTACTAATGTGTCAAAAGGGGTCATGGGGACTTTCTAGGGGTCCTAACAAGTGGTAAGGTGTACTAGGACCCCTAGGAAGTCCCCATGACCCCTTTTCACACATTAGAACCCTCAAGTGTGTCCTAAGAGGTGGACCCCTAGAAAGTCCCCATGACTCCTTTTGACACATTTGAACCCTCAAGTGTGTCTAAAGGGGTCCTATGATACCTTGGAACACACTTGAGGGTTCTAATGTGCCAAATGGAGTCATGGAGACTTCCTAGGGGTCCTAACACATGATAAGGCATACTAGGACCCCTAGGAAGTCCCCATGACCCATTTTGACACATTAGAACCCTCAAGTGTGTCCTAAGGGGTGGACCCCTAGGAAGTCCCCATGACCCCTTTTGACACATTTGAACCCTCAAATGTGTTTGAAGGGGTTGTAGGACCCCTTAGGACACACTTGAGGGTTCTAATGTGTCAAAAGGGGTCATGGGGACTTCTTACGAGTCTTAGCGCATGATAAGGCATACTAGGACCCCTAGGAAGTCCTCATGACCCTTTTTGAAACATTTGAATGCACAATTGTGTCCAAATGGGTCATAGGACCCCTTAGGACACACTTGAGCATTACAATGTGTCAATAAGGGTCATGGGGACTTCCTAGGGGTCCTAACGCATGATAAGGCATACTAGTACCCTTAGGAAGTCCCCATGACCCCTTTTGACATATTAGAACTCTCAAGTCTATCATAAGGAGTCATACGACCCCTTGGGACACACTTGAGTGTTGAAATGTGTCAAAAGGGGTCATGAAGACTTCCTAGGGGTCCTAACGCGTGATAAGGCATAGTAGGACCCCTAGGAAATCCCCATGACCCCTTTTAACATATTAGAACTCTCAAGTGTGTCCTAAGGGGTCGTGAAGACTTCCAAGGGCTCCTAACGCATGATAAGGCATACTAGGACCCCTAGGAAGTCCCCATGACCCCTTTCGACACATTAGAACTCTCAAGTGTGTCCTAAGGGGTCGGACACACTTGAGAGTTCTAATGTGTCAAAAGGGGTCATGGGGACTTCCTAGGGGTCCTAGTATGCCTTATCACACGTTAGGACCCCTAGGAAGTCTTCATGACCCCTTTTGACACACGACCCCTTAGGACACACTTGAGAGTTCTAATGTGTCGAAAGGGGTCATGGGGACTTCCTAGGGGTCCTAGTATGCCTTATCATGCATTAGGACCCCTAGGAAGTCTTCATGACCCCTTTTGACACATTTCAACACTCAAATGCGTAACAAGGGGTCGTATGACCCATTAGGACACACTTGAGAGTTCTAATGTGTCGAAAGGTGTCATGGGGACTTCCTAGGGGTCCTAACGCATGATAAGGCATACTAGGACCCCTAGGAAGTCCCCATGACCTCTTTTGACACATTTCAACAATCAGGTGTGTTCCAATAGGTCGTGTAATCTCTTAGGACACACTTGAGTGTTCTTATGTGTCAAAAGGGGTCATGTGGACTTCCTAGGGGTCCTAGTACACCTTATCACATGTTAGGACTTCTAGGAAGTATCGATGATGCCTTTTGACACATTTCAACACTCAAGTGTGTCCCAAGGAGTCCTATGATCCCTTAGGACACACTTGAGAGTTCTAATGTGTCGAAATGGGTCATGGGGACTTCCTAGGGGTCCTAGTATGCCTTATCACATGTTAGGACCCATAGGAAGTCTTCATGACCCCTTTTGACACATTTCAACATTGTCCCAAGGGGTTGTATGACCCCTTATGACACACTTGAGAGTTCTAATATGTCAAAAGGGGTCATGGGGACTTTCTAGGGGTCCTAACACATGATAAGGCGTACTAGGACCCCTGGGAAGTCCCTATGACCCCTTTTGACACATTTCAACACTCAAATATTTCCCAAGGGGTTGTATGACCCCTTAGGACACACTTGAGTGTTCTAATGTGTCGAAAGGGGTCATGGGCATTTCCTAGGGGTCCTAGTATGTCTTATCACATGTTAAGACCCCTAGGAAGTCCCGATGACCCATGTTGACACATTTCAACACTCAAGTGTGTCCCAAGGGGTCGTATGAACCATTAAGACACACTTGAGAGTTCTAATGTATTGAAAGGGGTCATGGGGACTTCCTAGGGGTCCTAATGCACGATAAGGTGTACTAGGACCCCTAGGAAGTCCCCATGACCTCTTTTGAAACATTTCAACACTGAAGTGTGTCCCAAGGGGTCATATAATCTCTTAAGACACACTTGAATGTTCTCATGTTTCAAAAGGGGTCATGGGGACTTCCAGGGGTCCTAGTATGCTTTATCACATGTTAGGACCCCTAGGAAGTACTGTTGATCCCTTTTGACATATTTCAACACTCAAGCATGTCTCAAAGGGTCGTATGACACCTTAGGACACACTTGAGGGTTTAAATGTGTCAAAAGGGGTCATGGGGACTTTCTAGGGGTCCTAGTATGCCTTATCACGCATTAGGACCCCTAAGAATTCTCCATGACCCCTTTCAACACATTAGAACTCTCAAGTGTGTCCTAAGGTGTTATACGACCCCTTAGGACACATTTGACTGTTGAAATGTGTCAAAAGAGGTCATCGGTATTTCTTAGGAGTCCTAACACATGATAAGGCATACTAGGACACCTAGGAAGTCCCCATGACCCCTTTTGACACATGAGAACATGAAAGTGTGTCCTAAGGGATTATACGACCCCTTGGGACACACTTGAGTGTTAAAATGTGTCAAAATGGGTCATGGAGACTTCCTAGGGGTCTTAGTACACCTTATCATGCGTTAGGACCCCTAGGAAGTCCCCATGACCCATTTCGACACATTAGAACTATCAAGTATGTCCGAAGGGGTCATAAAACCCCTTGGGACACACTTGATTATTGAAATGTGTCAAAACAAGTGATCAGGACTTCCTAGGGGTCCTAACATGTGATAAGGCGTACTAGGACCCCCAGGAAGTCTCTGTGACCCCTTTCAACACATTAGAACTCTCAAGTGTGTCCTAAGCGGTCATACAACTCCTTAAGACACACTTGAGTGTTGAAATGTGTCAAAAGGGATAATCGGTACTTCTTAGGGGTCCTAACATGTGATAAGGCGTACTAGGACCCCTAGGAAGTCCACATGACCCCTTTTGACACATGAAAACACTCAAGTGTGTCCTAAGGGGTCATATGACCCCTTGGGACACACTTTAGTGTTGAAATGTGTCGAAAGGGGTCTTGGGGACTTTGTAGGGGTCCTAACATGTGATAAGGCATACTAGGACCCCTAGAAAGTCCCCATGACCCCTTTTGACACATAAGAACACTCAAGTGTGTCCTAAGGGGTTATACGACCCCTTGGGACACACTTGAGTGTTAAAATGTGTCAAAAGGGGTCATGGGGACTTCCGATGGGTCCTAGTATGTCTTATCATGTGTTAGGACCCCTAGGAAGTCTCCATGACCCTTTTTGACATAATAGAACTCTCAAGTTTTTCCTAAGGATTCATCAACCCCTTGTGCAACACTTGAGTGTTGAAATGTGTCAAAAAGGGTCATTGGGACTTTCTAGGGGTCCTAACATGTGATAAGACATACTAGGACCCCTAGGAAGTGCCCATGACCCCTTTCGACACATTAGAACACTCAAGTGTGTCCTAACGGGTCATACGACCCCTTGGGACACACTTGAGTGTTGAAATGTGTCAAAAGTGGTTAGGACCCCTAAGAAGTCCCCATGACCCCTTTTGACACATTAGAACTCTCAAGTGTGTCATAAGGGGTCATACAACCCCTTGGGACACACTTGAGTGTTGAAATGTGTCAAAAGGAATCATCGAGACTTCCTAGGGGTCCTAATGCATGATATGGCATACTAGGACCCGTAGGAAGTCCCGCTGACCCCTTTCGACATATGAGAACACTCAAGTGTGTCCTAAGTGGTCATATGGCCCTGTGGGACAAACTTAAGTGTTGAAATGTGTCAAAAGGGGTCATGGGGACTTCCTAGGGGTCCTAACATGTGATAAGGCGTACTAGGACCCCTAGGAAGTCCCCATGACCCCTTTTGACACATTTCAACACTAAAGTGTGTCCCAAGGGGTCGTACGACCCCTTGGGACACAATTGAGTGCTCTAATATGTTGTCGGGGGTTACACCGGGACCTAAGGGGTCCTAGTACACTTTGTGAAGCCTTAGGACCCTTAGGAACCCTCTATGACCCCTTTGGAAACCTTTTGGATGCCTTATATTGGTGTAATTAACCTATGTATTAATATGTCCTATATAATATATATATTATATATATACTATACTTGATTTTACTATATATACAACAATATTTTATAAATAATATATAATACATATCATATATATATATATATATATATATATATATATATATATATATATATATATATATATATATATATATATATATATATATATATAATTTTTTTTAATTTTTTTTTTTGATCGGTAAAAGGCCGAAGCCCTAGACATTTTTTATTAATATAAATAGTTATATTACAATGTGACCCCGCTCACTGTAGGCGCTGGTAGGAAAGAGCAGGGCTGAGAAAACCTCCAACCTTGCCCGGGACCATAGGTCCTGACCTTATACAAAAATTTACATGGGCATACCCACGACTTGACAATTGTCGAGATTTGTTAAAATACATATTTTCCATAGGCATACCCACGGCTTGATACCTATCGAGATTTGTACATATTTTACGTAGGCATACCCACGTCCCAAAAAAACTCTAGATTGCTTTTTTTTAAATCATGAATTATATAATTATATATATATATATATATATATTATAATATTATATTACATACAATTTAAATATGAGGATATCATGTGATATATTGTAAAATACATATTAATATATAATACATATAAAATAATATATAATATATGATGTATAATGTAACATTTAATATTAATATATATTATATAATATTTAATGTAAAATGTATATTATATAATATTTAATATATAATAGATATTATGTAATATTTAATATATATAATATATAATTTTTGATATATAATATATTGAAGTATGGAGAAATTGGAGGGAGAAAGGGGTTGGAAATAAATTAAGAGGGAGAAAGGGGAGGGAAAATTTAAAATTCAAAATTTTGTCAGGATTTTTGGGTACCCGATTAGGCTCGGTATTGCTTTGTGCACCAAACCTACCTGGTCAACTCTTCAAATGTCACAAAAATGTATTTTTCCCTTGTTTCTCTGAGTTCCAGACTTCGACCATGTAGCTGACAAATTTTTTTTCACCCGAATTTGATGAAATGAAAAGGGTATTTTAAGGAGATTATCAGCTTTCTATCAATATAATTGTTGTCATATTTTGAATTTAGTAAGTAATTATTAGTTATTTTCTAATTGAGTTACCTCTAAAGTGCTAATTTATATACTGATTGAGAAATGACTATAAATTTCAGACGATATAACATTTTTGAAATCCAAAAAATGCATCACATTCTATGCTTCGCCTACTATAAGGGGAATTTTTTTTTTTGAATTTTGTAAAGTTTTGAATGAGTTAAGGTGGTCAGACATGGGAGTTTTTTTATTTTGAAAATGTTGTAGCATAAAATTCATAATTTATTTTTTTTTGGAATAAAATTACAAAAAAATATGTGTCACATCTAGGCATGAGTCTACTACTTATATATAAAATCTTATAAAAAAATATTATCATTTGATCATGATTAAGGTGGTCAGACATACACCTACTTCTTATTATTTTCTGAAATTTTTGTATTGCTGCATTGAAATCTATACTTTTCACCAATTATATCAAATTTTTTTTAGAAAAGGCCTAGTAGTTTAGAAACTACATTCAATTTCCTACAGATTCTATTCTTACAACTTTTTGGTATTAGGTTGATAGCTAGTTCAAATTTTCACGTCAAGTTGACTAACCCTAATTTGCTCATTTTTCATTGCCACTTAAGGGCATAGTTTGGCCCCTCATGATCTTGCACATACCCTTTAATTCTGATACTTCTTACTTAATCTAAATAGTTGTAATGAGACTTATATTTCCCCTTTCACGTATGTAAGTTTGATGAATGTAACAAGAGAAAAATAAATTATTTTAAATATTGAAGTGATGTGTACTACTATACTTTAACTTTTTGCAATATCTTTTGTTCAACTCTTCATTTGTAATATTAATGGCTTTCTAAAATGTGTGCCATAAAAAGGATTCTTAAAATGGATGTGCCAAATATATGTGAAAAATTAATTACAATGGACATGTCACAAATATGTGAGACACTAAATGTGTCTCAAACCCATATCCTAATTCTAAGCCTAATCCTAACCATAATATACATCCTAAGCGTAACCATCTTTTCAATAACATTAACACAAATCGTAAACTTCAATTAAACCTACCATAACCCTAACATTAAATAATTATAGATGCTATCCTTGACAAGAACCGTACTAAGTGTTAACTAAAACTATAATTCTAACCCTAACTGTATTACAACGTATGATCCTAATCCTACTTCTAAAACCTACATCCCATTGCTAACTATGTCCATAAATCTTACTATCACAGTCACCCGAATATTAACACTAACCCTACCCAAACCCTAACCCTAATTCTAATTCTAAATTTACTTCTAACTATAACCCTAACCTTAAATATAATTCTAACCATAACCCTAATCCTAACTACAATACTAAGTACAATACTAATCCTAACTCTAAATCCTACATGCCATCATTAACCACATCCCTATTGAAACCCTAATTCTAAACCTAACCCTAATCAAGATTATCAAACTATACCAAACCCTTACCCTAACCAATTACTCCAACCATAGATATAAATCTCATAGTACCTATTATATTAATGTTAACTCTAAATGTAACACTAAATATAACACTAACTATTATAATAATCCTAACCCTAATAAGTGTTAACTAAAACACTAATTCCAAACCTACTCCTAACCCTAATTGTATTACCAAGTATGATACTAATCCTAACTTTAAAACCTACATCCCATCGCTACTAATGTCCATAATCTTACTCTCATACTCACCCTAATATTAACCCTAACATTAACACTACATATTATTTAACCATAACTGTATTTATCGTACATCCTAACACCGCCCATGGCCTTAAAATAATCTAACCCTAACCCTATATGTAACACTACCCTGTTAAGAAGAGTCTAATATGAACCCCAACCCTAACCCTACATGTAACACTACCTATGATACTAATCCTAAGTCTAAAACCTACATCCTAACCCTAACCACACCCTAGAACTTAACGTAATGTTTTCCCTAACCTTGTCCCTAACTATTTTCTACCCTTAATCATTAACATATTACTATTCGTAACTCTAAACATTACACCCTAACACCAAACCTAATTTGATTGTTAACCCTATTCATCATACTAACCTTAACCATATTCTAAATCTAATACTAATATGAACTCAACACTCTATGTCCGATCAATAATCTTACTATAACTCTGACCATATTACTAACCCTAACCCTAACCACTTACCCTAATCTTAACCTTTAATGTTACTCTAAATATGATACTAATCCTAACTGTAAATCTAACATTCTATCCCTAACCATGTCCTTAATCTCACCCTACCCATAACCCTAACCCCTCACCCTCACCCTCATCCTCACCCTAACCCTAAATCTAATTTTTACTGTTAACATTATACTACTTGTAACTTTAAACCGTTCAAATTAATCATAACCATGTCCCTACCATCGACCGTAGGTGAAATGGTAAGGTTAAATGTGTTACTAACCCTAACCCTAACAATGCCCTTAAGTCTAACCCCAACTCTAACCCTAACCCTCACTCTAATAATAATCATTTTTCTACCCTTAACCATTAACATATTAGTATTCCTAACTCTAAACAATACACCCTAAAACCAAACCTAATTTGACTGTTCACTCTATTTGTCATACTAACTTAACCCATATTCTAAACCTAATACTAATCTAAACTCTAAAATCCACGTCCCATTACTAATCTTACTGTAACCCTAACCATATTACTACTCCAAATTTTAATATGCTCACCCTTATCGTAACCATAACCCTACCACTCACCCTAGGTGAAATGCCTTAAACTGATCAAACCTAATGTTAAGTTTGTTATACTTACCCTAATTCTAACCATAACTATAACACTAACCCTAATTACAATATTAAACCTAATTGTTGCCCTAACTCTAACCTTAATTGTAACCCTAGCACTAACCTTAACCATAATAGTACCTCTAACCCTAACAATACCCTTAAAAGTAATCCAAAGCCTAACACTAACCTTAAGACTAATTGTAACTCTAATTGTAACCATTAACATAATACCACTACTAAGGTTAAACCATTCACCCTAATTGTAACAATAACTTTACCATTGACCCTAGGTGAAATGCATAAGTTAACTATTCTACTAACCCTAATTATAATAATTTTAACCATAACCCTACTACTACTTTTTTTTTTAAATTACAACATTGAACCTAATTGTTACCCTAACACTAACCGTAACAGTAACCCTTACTACCATATATTTAAAAATTAAAAATCATAAAATGTCTTCCATGTTGACCCTAGGTGAAATGCATAAGTTAATTGTTCTACTAACCCTAATTCCAATAATTGTAATAATTTTTAACCATAACCCTACTACTACTATTTTTTTTAGTTGTACAACATTGAACTTAATTGTTACGCTAACACTAACCATAATCATAACCCTAGCACTAACCTTAACCATAATAGTAGAGCTAACCATAACAGTAACCCTTACACCATCTGTTTAAAAAATAAAAATCATGAAATGTCTTCTTATATATATATCCAAGAGTAATCCTTCTTGAGATGCCTATTTTCATCAATATATATATATATATATATATATATATATATATATATATATATATATATATATATATATATATATATATATATATATATATATATATATATATATATATATATATATATATATATATATATATATATATATGCTAGTTCTAAGAAATTGATAGATGTGACTAGTAACAAAATAGGGATCCAAGTAGTATGGTTAGTCTTGAAAATAGGTAGACGACTTGATTTTAAATGAATTTAATGTATAGTTCAATCCGACTTGTAATCATCATCAAAAAGTGTACATAGGGCTAATATCTTGTGGAAAATCAAAATTCATATTGTTCAATTAAGAACCAACTCTCACCAACTTCATTGTGAAACTCGACATTGGAAAAGATTGAAAAAAGTTAAGACAAAAAAATGTTTTTTCCGTACTCTTTGAAAAGTGGAATGTGAAAGAAAAAGGGTTGGAATGCCTAAATCAATTTGTGAAGCAGTTTGTCTAGAAGGCTATTTTTTTTTGTATTAACTATAAGGGGATCAAAAAATATAACAATGACTAGTATCGAGAGAGGCCAAGCCTCAGCCCGAGAACATCATAGTATCAACAAAATTAAGTAAAAAACATAAAACAAGTTGAGGAGAACAAGAAACTTAATGGAGAATATCATCCTGAGCCTCAACCCAAGTAGTCCATCCCAATGGGCCTTCCATCCAGACAATGTTCTTTTTATCATGGATTTGGGACAACATGCTAATTTGGTGATCTATCGCATTGTTGTTCTTATTGACTTCTTGAGTGAGCTTCTTTAGAGTTTCTTCAAAACTGGCAAAGTTGTCTATATGCCTTCTCTAGTCATATCCATCCTTCAAATCATACATGAACATGGTGGAATGCCCAGCTTGGAGGAATCTTTTGAGCTTCTTTCTATCAATCATCATGTTCACGTTAACTTGTGAGGAGATTTTAAAATATGTGAGTTTTTGAAAAAACTCAGTAAGGGACATGGGAGAAACTTGATACCTTTCTTCATTTCTGCACTTCCACACCTACCAAAGAATGTTAGCAGATAGAATACTCCAGAACATATTAGTATCTGAATAGGGTTAAAATGGATTCAACTCTATTCAAATGGAAAGAGAAGGGGGGAAATATGAGATCTATTCCCAAACTCAAATTCCCAAAGAAGAGATCCAATTTGATCAATCGAGAGGTTAATACACAATTGAATCAATTTATAGAGAATATGGAAGAGAGAGAGAGAGAGAGAGAGAGAGAGAGAGAGTAAATCCAATATTTCCCTATGAAGAAATTTATGCTTGAAACATGGAATAATTGAAATACAAATACTAACCTCAAATTAGGGTAGATCTGGAAAATGTCAAATTTTGATGTCTATGTGTACTTTCAAGCAATTCTAAAACCTGCTCCAGACTGGAAATGTCAAGACAGAGAAAACCCAAAAATCTTTCTCCAAGATGAGCTCAGGTCGGGTTTGACCCTCATAAAAGGTCAAATACTACATTCTTTATTTGAAGTCCGATTTGAATTCTATTCCCAGATCTCAGAAGTTTGTTGAAAAAGGTATCCAAATTCGCTCTTAGATCCAAAATTTCGCACTTGTACCTACAAGAAAATGGGGGTTTTTCTTGTATGGGGGGTTTGCCTTGGTCAAACCCCAATTTAGGAATTAACCTTGAAATTAAATTGAAATATAGTGTGCATAAACAAAGTAATTGAAACAAATCACCTCGCTTATGTTGAAGTCCTTGTAGAGGATTCAAATCCTTAAATCCATAAGTAGGAATGCTTCAATGGATGTAGGATGAATGTAGGATGTCTCCAATCAATGGCATTTGATCTTCAACACCAATCTTCACTTGATCTTTTCATATGAGAAGGCTTGAATGAATGTGGAAGGATGGATCATCAAAGGGGGCTCCAAAGAGATTGAATCCTTCAATAACTAACAATGGATCTCCTTGATGGATGAATTCTTGAACACTTGAATGCTTGAAGACTTGCTTGAATGCTTGAAAGCTTGCAATTGCTTGATTGTGGATGAGATGGGAATAATGGATGTGAAAATGAGAGAGGAAGGCCTCCTTTTATAGTGAACTAGGGCACAATCCTCTAGAGGGGCCACCTTGGAGAATTAAATCCCAATTAGGTCCTAACTTTTAGAAAATATACCTAGATTAAATGCAATTAAAAGATTTACCATCTCGAAACCCGAAATGGCCAACCTGGAGGCGGGAAAATAAATATCCTGTAAGCCTGATGCCTGAAAATCCAAGATTCTAGAAATTTGAATGAGGGGGGAAAAATCAAGGTTGGACCTGACCTAGTCAGGTTCAAACTTGATCCTGACCTAGTCAGGATTAACCTCGAATTTGACCCTTGGCCTAGATTCAGTTAGAGCCAGGTTAGGAGGTCCCAGGGATGCCCAAAAACCTAAAAATGATATCACACAGGGATAGAATGCCAGGGATAGACATAAAATCCTATGATGACTGTGATGAAAGCCAGGAGGACCTATTTCAAAATCCTACCTAGAAAATTGAGCCACAAAAGAGGGAAATTAAGGAGAATCCTTGAGATCCTAACCCTAATTTCACTTACAATGAAGAAATCAAGTGCCAGGAAGAAGTGGAAAGCAAGGAAAAAACCAAATACATGCAAAGACCTGATCAAGGCGCTTAACATGACCCCAAACCACTTACTTAGAGGGCTAAACGCTCTTATCATGGAAGTGCTTCCATTTTAAGATGATACAATATCCTTGTTTAAACCTTCAATGTAACCAGTGATAATTTCAAAAATATTCACAAAACTAGGATAGGTGATACCAAACATACACCATATACATTCTCAAAGGAAGCCTGTCGAGTAACATAAGTGATTTGAAGCATCTGATCTTAGGGTCAATAGGATATTTCCAAAGTCTGTCAAAGAGTTTTTTCCAAGAATTAGCATCCAAGTCAGTATACCAAAGTTTATTAACATGATTAATGATGTCTTCATTAGAATCAATGATTTTGTAAATATTTTTGGCTTTAATTTTAGCCACAATAGTGCCATCCGACCATTTAATCTTTAAAAATCTATGAGAATTAACATGGCATGCAGTGGGCGGGTCCTTACAAGCTTTGACAATCATATTATAAGTTTTCTTTTAGGACGGAGGAATGTGGAATTTGGAGCTGAGATCTTCCCAACTGATAAGACTATCTTTCTCAAAGAGACAAATGAATTGAGAAATGCCCAGGATATTCCAGTGTTTAGCAGAGCATCCTTGGGAGAGGGCAAGGGGTTTACCTGCAAGGTGCAGATTCCACCAAATGGATCTTTCACCATATAGAAGTTTAAGATCAAAGAAGGTTCTATTAGGAATGTATTGTTTAATATATTCTCAGGCTTTCCAAATAGTCTTAAAGACCACAGAGCCTTGAACAAGAGCAGAGAAGCTGCCCTCTATGATATCACAAAAGGGGAAGAACAGCTGCCCTCTATGATATCACAAAAGGGGAGGTTCTTCCAAGACTGATGCAGGAGCATGCTGGGTGTAAGAGCAATCTTGCATCACCCAAAAATATTTCTATTTGCTTTTCAATAAGGGCTATCTTGTGTAGAGCTGCTATTTATGGAAACTTACTATTTTTAGTAAGTTGGTCATATGATCTCAAAATGTTTTGATTTCACAGTTGGAGGTTCATCCTAGTCATTTCAGCCTACCAATTGAGTTTCATTGCCACATCATCAGTATTGGTGAAGTTATTGAGATTTTTGGGTACGAAATCTTTCAGGTCAATTTTGAAGGCCTTAGAGGCTCCGAATCACGATTGACCCCCAGTTGACTAGTGCTAGCACATGTCAGGCACTGTAGATCTTGTCACGACATTTCCAAAAAGTGGTTACAATAGAAAAACAGAGCTATAATTAGAAAGCTATGGCCTTCGAAAGTTGGGTTACCTAAAATCATATTTTGTATTTCTTTGAGCCGACCCTATTGTAAAAATTGTGAAAATAAATTAATTCTATGTTGTTGGCCTAAAGGGCTCAATTTCTAGAACCTTCTTGGGTGGTGGAAATTGCCTATATAAGAAAGGTCTATAGTGTTGTCTTAGGCAGTTCAAGACAGTTCTGGGTGGTAGATCTAGGTAATAATTCGAGGCTTTGTCCTACAGAATATTGTAAGGGAATGCCCATGTGGCTTTGCATATTGTAATTCTGAAAGTTTGTAATTCCACATTTGTGAAGATAATAAGAAGCCAATTTTTTGTTCTTGCATATTGTTGTTGTTTCTCTATTTCTGTTATGTGTTTGTGGTATTAAGGGGAGCACCCTTCATCAAAGACTTAGCCTTCCGAGGGATCCCCCTCTCAATATTACATCTAACAAGGACCTTCCAAGGTTCAATCCCTTCCAAAGAGTGGAAGATCCATTTGGCGGCAATGGCAGTCCCTTGAGTCTTAAGGTCCTTTAAGCCCAAAACCCCAAGGAGCTTGTATGTGTGACACCAATCCCACTTCACAGCATAATATTTCTTATTTTCTTTACCATCAGACCACAAGAAGTTCCTAATGGCTTTCTGAATTTCCAAAATTTGATAATTATTAAACATCCAAGTAGAGGAGTAGTAAACATTATAGGAGGAGAGAATTTTTTGGAAAACCTGCACTCTGCCAGCCAGGGAGAGGGATCTATTATGCCACTTATTAAGCTTTTTATAGATCTTATCTTTGACCCAGAGCCACATATCCTTAAGGGAGGGTTCTATAGAGAAAGGGATATCGAGGTACTAAACAATCTTCTGAGGTCCGCCCCATTGAAAACTAGATTTGTCGAGCCAATCTAGAGGATGATGAGTCCAGCCAAGGCAAATAGATTTAGATTGGGAAATGCGGGCACTAGATATAGAACAGAAGGAGGTGAGTTTCTTATGTAGAGCTTCAAAGTTGTCTTCGGAAACTTCAAAAAAGATAGAGGTATCATCAACAAATTTACAGTTAATAACGTCAGAGTCATTGGGAAGGGTGATGCCTTTAACAGTAGGAGAAATGGAGTTGTCCCTAAGGATGTAGGTGAGGGCATCAGAGGCGATAAAAAAAAGAGTGTAGGCAAAGGGGAAGCCTTGCCTAATGGACCTACAAAGGGAGAAGGGGGCAGAAAGAGAACCATTGACATCAACCTGAGCAGAAGCGCCATTCAACATAATTTTAACAAAGGAATAATACTTAGCATGAAATCCAAAGGCCTCAAGCATCATAATGATAAAATCCCATTCAATTATGTCATAGGCATTTTCAAAGTCTAGTAACAACATAGCATAATTTTGGTTAGAATATTTGGACTAGTTCATAGCTTCCCATTTGGTGATCAAGTTTTCAAGGATAAATCTACCTTTAATGAATCTAGTCTGTGTAGAGAAAATAAATTTGGGAAGGATGTTTTCGAGTCTCAGAGCAAGAATCTTAGCAAGGATTTTATAAGAAACATTAAGGAGAGTTATAGGCCTCTAGTTTTTGAGAAGGGCTTTGTCCCCATCTTTAGGGACCAACTTCATGATACCTTTGTTGATAAAGCTACCCAGGGTACCTTTGGTACGAGCTTCAGAATAAATATCATAGAGGTCTTTGCAAACCCAATTCATATTGGCCTTATAGAATTCTATAGGTAATCCATCTGGCCCAGGAGCCTTGTCATTCTTCAAAGATTTAATAACTTTTTCAATTTCTTCTAAGGTTATGTCTTTACTGAGAAGGTCAGCATCTAACTAGATATTCTATTAGGGATGAGAGATCTATAGGTATGTCTAAGGGATTTAACCTCCATAGTATCTTCAGAGGTGAACAAGTTTTGGTAAAAGTTGACAAAGGCATCTTTAAATTTATCAATATCCACAATTTCTTCATTATTAACTACAATTATGTCTATAGATTCGTTAACATGTTTCTGCTTAAGGAGATTAAAGAAGAATTTAGACCCTCTGCCTCTGTTTTGGAGCCAGTGGGAACACGATCTAATTTTGGCTCCTCTAATTTTGACCTATTGAAGTTGTCTAAGATCTTCCCTAGCCTTCAAAACATAGGTGCAAAGGTTACAGTCAGAAGGATTGGCTTGAATGTTAATCTCAACAGAGCGCAACTTAGATGACATCATCTTCTCGGTGTATCTAAAGTCTTTGGCTTTCTTTTGTCCTATGGTTTGCAATAGACTATGCCAAGTAGATATGTTATGGCTCCATAAGTCAATAGAGGAAAGGGAGGGGAGACTATTTTTGTTGATGATCCTAATAAGGTTAATGGCAGAAAGAACGTCTTCATCCAAAAGCAAAGAATTGTTGAGAATGAATCTCAGATTGCCAGCCTTCTTCAAGATAGGGGAGTTATTAATTCTAATATAGACAGAAATAGGGTGATGATAAAAAAGGGAGGTGGGTGTCACCGTAACCAAGTTTCCTTGTTTATCAGGGATGAAATAATTTTTTTTATTATTAGCATAGAATCTATCCATCCTGGCATAGATTCTAGAGGGGCCTTGTTGAAATTGCACCATGTATGCCACGGTCCATGGTTGGAATCAAAGTTTCTAGTTAAAGGGTCAAACAACTGTTTAGAATGTTTCATCCTATTCCATTGCACTTTCTCTAAATCTCTCCAAGAGAAGGGGAGGCCACCAATTTTGTCTTCTTGGGACTAAATCATATTGAAATTCCCCCCAAAGAGCCAGGGGATATTGGGAAGGGAGGCAAGACAAGACCAAAAATCCAATCTCTCTTTGTTGTCATTGGAAGCATAAACCAAACAAATGCCAAAGGTTAAGGAGTTAATGTTCATAGTGACCCAAACAACCCTATTACAGGGGGACACACCCTTACTCTATGCCTTTAGAATGATTGGAGAAAACTTTAACAACTTCCTTCCAAATGAAATTCAAATTAATCTCAAGCATAAAACCAATAATTTTTAATTCCTGTAACATTAAAAAATCCATGTAATTAATAGAATCAAGATATCACTTAATTAGCCGATAGGCTTTCTCCCGGAGGAACTCCTGCTGTATTTTTAAGACTATCTAGCAATCTTACGCCGCAGAAAAGGACCTGCTGGAAATGCCCACTACTGCAAAACTCTTCCGAGAGGATTGACACAGAGCTGCTTGCCCATGCAAAGTGTCGAGACGGTGTGGCAAGTGGCAACAACTTGTAGGGGGATTCTGATTTTCACGCCTTCCCTGTAACCTTAGCTTTGCTTCGTCCTCAAGTACTCGCATTTCTATTTTATTTTAGCAGAGAACAAAGGGGCCTCGCTCCTATCTTACAAGTAGATAATTGACATTTTAAATAATCCATTGAATTGTAGGTTAGTTTATTGAGCTTGAAAGCTTTGTACAAAGACATTTATGTTGAACTCTAAATTTTTTTACTCTGTTTGTCAAAGACTATAAATTATGAAGAAGTGTAGTTGAATAACATACAGATTCCTAGATAATTATACATTGCATAGAAGAGGGTTTAGGATTCACAAACATGTGTATTTCTGAATGACGTTCACTTAGATTATTACAAATTGAGAATCGTTATGGATAGGAAGGTGTTAGAAGGGGGAAAGGATGAAGTTGTAGATGTTTAGAAGGGCGGGAGTGTGAGTGTGAGTGGGGATGGAGAGAGAGAATGCAGGGTATGCCATATGGGTGTGGAAAAAAACTAGGACATTGAGTTGGGTTGTGTCTGGTAGATCTAGCTTTTGCCCATAAATAAAGTGCAGAGACCTGGTTCAAAATCAAGGGTTGCAGGTAACTTCACTAATTCTTACTTCTGCCATTAAAATCACTGTTATCTGCTTGGATTGTCATGTTAAATAGATTGGGTTGTATCTTGGCTAAGCGGTTGAGATTTGTATGATTTCTCATTTGTATTCCTTGTTCTATGCACAGTAATCTTCTCCTCTCCTCAGCCCATTGTTGGGTAAACCTCATTTGGTCTTATTAGGACCCCCCCAGAAATAATCTTGTTCTAGTACTGGAATTTAATATTATGATTTTGAAAAGATTTGCTACTTGCCCATTTACTAGCACCCATGGATGGTAAAAACCCATTAATGTTATCCTATGTGAATCTTAGCTTTTGATGTTCTGGTTCACCGATTTTCAGCACGTATGCCTTTTGCCATCCATATTGGAGGCAAGCACATCCAATGCCCTTTTCTTTCATCTCATATTACAAACTATTAAATTCTCTTAGTAATGCACCGTGTTCTTTGTGGTTCCCCAAATGTTTTTTTTGCTCCTTTTTACCCCTGTTCAGACCCAATGACCATTGACAAGTGAAAACTAGTCAACGAAGGCACACTTGCAGCTTTGCATTTCCAAACAAGTGCGTACTTTCCATGTTCAGTGTCAGAGCATTACATTATGAAACAAGTGTTTATTTTTGTGTTCTATTTTAGGGATCCCATTAGAGCATCTGAATCTTCTAGTTATCCTAGAACACTGAGAGACACAGGTGGTCTATGGTTCAATAAAATTTTCAATGGGAGAATGCACTCATTGCTAACGACATGGGCACTGATAACTGGGTTATGCTTAATCTGTTTTCAGATTTCATTGCAACTTGTCGAGTTTTAGAATAATGTAATAAATGTTTTTCTTTCAATATTTTGAAACAGTTTTTGTTATGTAAGTGACGCTGGTTATCAGTAACTCAAGCATGTCTAAGACTTTTTTGGTCCCTACTTTTCTTATTAGCTAATAATGATTTAACCAGGGTTATAAATCTTGTCATGGCAAGGCTTAACTTTCGTGAACCGTAAATTTTTTCTATTTTGATAAACTCTGGACCATAATAGAGGTAGTTTGGAAATATACTAAATTTGCCATATTAATCATTTTACACGTTGGCACTAGATGTTCTGCCATAAAGATCCATACGTTCTTTGAATTCAACTTTACGAGGTTGTGCCTACATCTGAACTAGATTATAGAATTTAATGTTCTGCCTCCAAAATGTATATTTCCATCCAAGGTGATGTAGTTCTTGAGTGCATTAATCAGGATTCAGATACAGAGCAATAAGAGATGTTGTTTAGGATCATGTTCAATACAACATTTATTTGATCCAATATTTTAATGTTAAACCAAGATGACATTGATACCCTATGGAATGCCAAAGATTGTTCTCCCAAGGATTTTAGAGCCGAGGTCAGGCACTCACATCATCTTTCATATTTGATTGATATCCTTAGTTTTTCGAGGCATTGGGTGGATGGGAAGGGCGACACTGCACTTCGTATTCTTCAAAAGATCAAAGAATCACAAGCTCAGGAAGAAATGTTGGACACATTCTTATCTGGTGATACAAATATTCATTTTCCAGGATTCTCTAAAGTTGGGTTGCCTCAACTTTTAGTTCACAGAGATGAAAAAGATGTGAAAGCATTTCAAGATGAAGGTTTACTACCTTCTCAAATGGATTCCCCATCACCGATGATGTCAAAAAAATTATATCCAATTACCAATGTTCCTGCTTCATTTCCTCTAACCACATAACAATCCAGATTTCATTGTGCACCTGCAGGATTCAGGGTATCTATGAAATTTGAAGCAAATGTAGAACATCATACAATGGATGAGAATGCAACACAAATGCATAATGAACTCCCATAATTTGATGGCATGTCTACACAGTATTCACCAATTCCTATTACATTGAGCCTACAACCTAATCATGCTCAAGTTCTTCCTGCACCTGTGCAACCATTGTTAACTATAGATGATATTCACACTGGGAGTAGGGCAGTTCCACCATCTCCTCCTCCTTCACCTGGGGTTAGAGGAGCTCCTCCACCAGGGGATAAAGAGGCCCCACCTCCTCCATCAAGGGGTAGATGGGCTCCCCCACCTCCTCCTCCAAGTGGGAAAACACCAGTTACATCTCTTCCAAGTAATCAAGGGAGGGGTAGCACTACACCTCCTACAGGAGGAAAGGCTTTGGGAACTATAGCTCGAGCTCGATCAAATTATACCTCATCGCAAAAAAGATCTTTATTGAAGCCACTGCATTGGGTCAAAGTGACAAGGGCAATGTCAAGCAGCTTATGGGCTGAGGCTCAGAAAAGTGATGAGTTAAGAAGCTATTTTCTTGCTTTGTTTTGTGCTCATCATCTATGCAGCTCATATATTGCATAGGAAATTTTAAGAGAAACCATTTTTCTGAAGAATTTATTTCTTATCTTCAGAATTTCATTGGAAACAAAGTCCATCCAATTCTATTTGTGTTAAACTAACGTAATTTGAGTGTTTCTTGTTTGCATTTTTAGGGCACCTGACATTGACATGTCAAAGCTCGAGTGCCTTTTTTCTACTACATTTTCATCTTCAGCTTCTAATGGTTCAGGGGTTAAAGTAGGGCGTTGAACATCAATTGGGTCAAAAGAAGAGAGAGTGCTATTGGTAGTTGATTTGACTTTTTATTTTCTATATTTGTGTAGTGTTTTTAAGTTTAGTAATCATTATTCAATTTGTAAGGTCATGTAGCTACAAAAGATTTTCAAGATGCTGAGTTTTTACCATTTACTATTAGAGTAAAGTATTAATTATGTTAATTAATCTTTACTCCCTTCTTAAGATGTCAACTCTTTTGCTTTAGTTGTTTATATTTAAACACTCATGCACTAGTTGTTTTAAACAATCATGCACTAGTTGTTTTAAATATAAACTTGCATGCATTAGTCTTGTAATAATTTAACTAATTATTACATGCACTAGGGTTTGCCTTTCAAGGCTTTTGATCTCCTTTATAAGGATGATCCATTGTATATTTTATTCATTCATTATTTGAGGATATTTTCTTCTTCATATTTTTGAGTCAAACCCTTGCCCTCTTTTTGTCTCTACTTCCTTGTAATAGGTTTTTGTATGCAGGTGATCTTCCTTGTAACACTCACTTGACAAAGGTAGATGAAACTCTTCCATCTTTGATTGATCATCTCTTCAGGCTTTGGTGTTTTATATCATCTGTATCTTCGAGTTCAGTTGTTTGCCTTTGTTTGCCTCCTGATTCGAGTAGTGTCATTTGAGGGCACTCGTACAAATTACAGTCTTCTCTACCTGGTCATGCTCTATTTCAGTGGAGGATCTTCAGATCAGCAGTTACTTCTTGACAGAGTTTGCATCTTCTTGCTTCAGTGATGTTCTACATGTTCATTTTTGTTCCTATTTTCTAGAATATCCCTAGTTTTGGAGGCTTCTTTAGTCCTTTAGACTAGTCTTTGTCTCTTTTTGGAGTAGAGTTTTTCCCATGTGGTTTTCTCTATTTCTCCGCTTTATAAAGACTCTCTTTTGTACATGGGTACCTCATCAGGCCATGTTGCCGGGACCCATTTTTTGCTTTCAACACTGTAGTTTCCTTTGCTTTCTTCTTGCATTGTTTGTAGCTGCATTGTTGCTCATCTTAAGGGGGGGTGTTAGAGTAAAGTATTAATTATGTTAATTAATCTTTACTCCCTTCTTAATATGTCAACTCTTTTGCTTTAGTTGTTTATATTTAAACACTCATGCACTAGTTGTTTTAAACAATCATGCACTAGTTGTTTAAATATAAACTTGCATGCATTAATCTTGTAATAATTTAACTAATTATTACATGCACTAGGGTTTGCCTTTCAAGGCTTTCGATCTTCTTTATAAGGATGATCCATTGTATATTTTATTCATTCATTATTTGAGGATATTTTCTTCTTCATAATTTTTAGTCAAACCCTTGCCCTCTTCTTGTCTCTACTTCTTTGTAACAGGTTTTTGTATGCAGGTGATCTTCGGGTTTTGTGGATTTGTATTGCTTACATCCTATATTTACAACTTATATTATTTTTGTGGCTAGATACATGTTGATTTAAGAAGGGCTAATAACTGTGAAATAATGGTCACAAAGGTTAAGATGCCATTGCCTAATGTGATGGTAAGATTTTGGGCTACTATAATATATTTAAATCTGTTCTTGTAAAATTGATAATTTTATATTGATTTTTAGCGGAGTAAGTGGCTTTGGTCTATCAAACTAATATATTTAAACTTACTACTGTAAAATGAATAATATTTAATTTTTTCTTCGTAGAGTAAGAGACTTGGTTTGTATAACTTCGAAACAATTAGGATCTTAGTTGGTTATTCTCGTGAGGCATTGAAATAGCTTAATAGAGTGCAAATTTAACAAACAACAAACCTCAAGTTCACTTTTGCCAGCATACTAAGCCTGTGCCAAACCTGGGGGATTTGGAATAGGAATTAGGTGTCTGCATTAACAAAAATCACTGTGCTCTTTTGGCTGTGTTTAAAATGGTACATAAGAACTACTTCCATGTTAGGTTTGACGTGGTTCAATTTTGGCAATTCAATTTGTATTAAACTAATGTAATTTGAGTGTTTCTTGTTTGCATTTTTAGGGCACCTGACATTGACATGTCAAAGCTCGAGTGCCTTTTTTCTACTACATTTTCGTCTTTAGCTTCTAATGGTTCAAGGGTTAAAACAAGGCGCTGAACATCAATTGGGTCAAAAGAAGAGAGTGCTATTGGTAGTTGATTTGACTTTTTGTTTTCTGTATTTGTGCGATGTTTTTAAGTTTAGTAATCATTATTCAACCTGTAAGGTCATGTAGCGACAAAAGATTTTCAAGATGTAGAGTTTTCACCATTTACAATTTATATTATTTTTGTGGATGGATACATGTTGATTTAAGAAGGGCTAATAACTGTGAAATAATGCTCACAAAGGTTAAGATACCATTGCCTAATGTGATGGTAAGCTTTTGGGCTACTACAATATATTTAAATCTGTTCTTGTAAAATTGATAATTTTATATTAATTTTTAGCAGAGTAAGTGGCTTTGATCTATCAAACTAATATATTTAAACTTGCTAATGTAAAATGAATAATATTTAAATTTTTCTTCGCAGAGTAAGAGACTTGGTTTGTATAACTCCAAAACAATCGGGTTCTTAGTTGGACATTCTCGTGAGGCATTGAAATAGCTTAATAGAGTGCAAATTTAACAGACAACAAACCTCAAGTTCACTTTTGCCAGCATACTAAGCCTGTTCCAAACTCGGGGGATTTGGAATAGGAATTAGGTGCCTACATTAACGAAAATCACTGTGTTTAAAATGGTACATAAGAACTACTGCCATGTTAGGTTTGACATGGTTCAATTTTGGCAAACTAAATAAAGAGCTACTGCCACGTTAAGGTCAACGTGGTTCAAATTTGTCACATTTACTTGTACGCTAGCATCTTGACATAGTATTTGGCACACTGATGCCTCTTTTGGGTTATGCCACAATCTCCTTCTGATTTAAAAGATGGAAAAAAAATTGTACTTCATGTTTAACCATTTTCAGTGGTTCAATGGTGGTTTATTTCTTGAATGCAAAAACATTTGGAATCATTTGAATTTAGGCAAAAAACACTGATTAAAAAATATTCTGAGTCATAAATTCAATACAATGACATTATTTAATATATATACAAAACTATCAGTGTAACCCTTACAGCCTTCAAAGATGCAAGTACTAGTAATATGTTTCGTGTCCGGAGATTCAAGACCCCTTATATTCCAAAAAATACAGTTCATGAGGAAATTAGAGGAGAGGAGGCACGCTTAGGGTCCATAGACCTAGTGGTAGGAGTGTGCGGGAGGTCTCCATTTTTTTTAACTGAAATCTTCTTGTTTTTAGCTTTGTAGACATTAAAATATTTTTTCACCTTCGAATGGGACGTCCAATTGAAAATTAAATAAATTCTTGAAGACAATTTAGTAGTTATAGGAGGATTGTGATGACTTTTTAATATCTCATGCTTATATAACTAGAGAGGCTAATAATATGACCCATCGAATGGCACGTTTTGGTAGTTATAGGAGGATTGTGATGACTTTTTAATATCTCATGCTTATATAACTAGAGAGGCTAATAATATGACCCATCGAATGGCACGTTTTGGTAGTTATAAGAGGATTGTGATGACTTTTTAATATCTCATGCTTATATAACTAGAGAGGCTAATAATATGACCCATCGAATGGCACGTTTTGGTAGTTATAGGAGGATTGTGATGACTTTTTAATATCTCATGCTTATATAACTAGAGAGGCTAATAATATGACCCATCGAATGGCACGTTTTGGTAGTTATAGGAGGATTGTGATGACTTTTTAATATCTCATGCTTATATAACTAGAGAGGCTAATAATATGACCCATCGAATGGCACGTTTTGGTAGTTATAGGAGGATTGTGATGACTTTTTAATATCTCATGCTTATATAACTAGAGAGGCTAATAATATGACCCATCGAATGGCACGTTTTGGTAGTTATAGTAGGATTGTGATGACTTTTTAATATCTCATGCTTATATAACTAGAGAGGCTAATAATATGACCCATCGAATGGCACGTTTTGGTAGTTATAGGAGGATTGTGATGACTTTTTAATATCTCATGCTTATATAACTAGAGAGGCTAATAATATGACCCATCGAATGGCACGTTTTGGTAGTTATAGGAGGATTGTGATGACTTTTTAATATCTCATGCTTATATAACTAGAGAGGCTAATAATATGACCCATCGAATGGCACGTTTTGGTAGTTATAGGAGGATTGTGATGACTTTTTAATATCTCATGCTTATATAACTAGAGAGGCTAATAATATGACCCATCGAATGGCACGTTTTGGTAGTTATAGTAGGATTGTGATGACTTTTTAATATCTCATGCTTATATAACTAGAGAGGTTAATAATATGACCCATCGAATGGCACGTTTTGGTAGTTATAAGAGGATTGTGATGACTTTTTAATATCTCATGCTTATATAACTAGAGAGGCTAATAATATGACCCATCGAATGGCACGTTTTGGTAGTTATAGGAGGATTGTGATGACTTTTTAATATCTCATGCTTATATAACTAGAGAGGCTAATAATATGACCCATCGAATGGCACGTTTTGGTAGTTATAGGAGGATTGTGATGACTTTTTAATATCTCATGCTTATATAACTAGAGAGGCTAATAATATGACCCATCGAATGGCACGTTTTGGTAGTTATAGTAGGATTGTGATGACTTTTTAATATCTCATGCTTATATAACTAGAGAGGCTAATAATATGACCCATCGAATGGCACGTTTTGGTAGTTATAGGAGGATTGTGATGACTTTTTAATATCTCATGCTTATATAACTAGAGAGGCTAATAATATGACCCATCGAATGGCACGTTTTGGTAGTTATAGGAGGATTGTGATGACTTTTTAATATCTCATGCTTATATAACTAGAGAGGCTAATAATATGACCCATCGAATGGCACGTTTTGGTAGTTATAGGAGGATTGTGATGACTTTTTAATATCTCATGCTTATATAACTAGAGAGGCTAATAATATGACCCATGGAATGGCACGTTTTGGTAGTTATAGGAAGATTATGATGACTTTTTAATATCTCATGCTTATATAACTAGAGAGGCTAATAATATGACCCATCAAATGGCACGTTGCGTGTTTGATAGACAAGAGGGAGTTCGCGCATTAATTTTGCAAGATGCTTGGCACCAGCTGGTGTGATAGGTAAAATGAGGAATATTGCGGGTTTAACGATCATTAATGCAGAATGAATGCCAGAGTGAGGTGAAATGATAGAGAATGGTGAGAACGAGGCAAGTGGCAGTGTCTGACGAGAGACAGAAATCAAAGTTGGTTTTGAATTTGAACAAGGTGATCTTTGTTTCTTCAAAATGGAGACGAATACCAATATGAGGCCTAAGGAGCGACTGATTGCATTTAGGGGAGGATCGCTGACGAGAAACTGAGAAATGTTTTTCGGCAAAACTCTCATGATGCGGCAAGCTATAACAAAAATGCTCTTGGGAGACGAATTGTTTAATTTGGACTCCAAATATCAGATCAATGTGGATATAGCATTAATGTTTTGTGCTTCTGCGGTTGAAGAGAAAAACATGGGTAAAAAAAAGAATCAGGGAGCTGCGGGTTTGGGTGAAGTGGAAGGGAGACTTGGAAGAGTTCTTTGAAATGACACAGCCGGGAGCGGATTCCGTGGAAAAGTAGGGCACTGAAAAGAAATTGCCTGGCGAAGTGCTGGAGATGCCCTAACCTAGAATGGCAGGTTAAAGCGATTGGGTGGTAGGGTTTTTCTTTTTTCTTTTGTTTTTGGAATTTGTATGGGATGGGCTAAACTATTACAAAATGAGGGAATAGGATTTTTGGCACGCGTAGTAAAGAAGATTGAAGCACAACATTGTAATATTGCATGCAAAATTAATAAAATGGATTCAGATTTAATAAATATAATTTTGATATAATATATTAAATATATACTTAACCTTCGTTTCTTGATGATTATACCAAGTTTTCTCTACGCAATGATATTAACTAGCGCTTGCACCGAGATGAAGTGCAATGGTGTAGCCGATAGTGTTGTATTCCTGGATATGTTTACAAACGTGACTAACGAAAAATGCTGAAATCAGCGGTCAAGAACAGAGTAGTTGCATAAATCTCAATGTTACAATGATTTTAGGTCTGTAAAAGAGTTCCATTGCTGTTAGGACCATGCGGTAGGGACATAATAATGTAAGCGCTCTATTTTTTTGTTGCTTCCATTGCTCATTTAGTGCTAAATATGAAAATATGCACTGTTCATATAAAAACACACAATACAATATTTAAGCACACATTGATAAAGCCATCTCAAGAAGAGAAAATTCTGAAACCATGGAAGCTGATTAAGGCACATGATAGTGAATAGGCAGACAAGCCTGAGGATGTGTGCAAAAACCTTCGTTCAGACTGGTTATTCCGAATTCATATGGGCCTCCAAAAGCAAATAGAAGATTACAATGGACAAGCATTGTTAACGTCTCTTCAGTACACTTGGAAATACATACAAATAAGCTAGAAACAATTGGCTGTCTTATCATCTATCATTAGAATCAAGCCCACTAAACGTTTCATGATATGAAATCCTATTCTCTTGTAGGCAAATAGCAAGGTACACTGTTCATATAAAAACGCATAATACAATCCCTAAGCGCACATTGATAAAGCCATCTCAAGAAGAGAAAATTCTTAAACCATGGAAGCTGATTAAGGCACGTGATAATGAATAGTCTGACAAGTATAATCTAGTCATTAAGCTCATATATATAAAAATAAATAAATTTACATATACATATATATGCTGATATATGTAAAAAATTAAATAAATAAATATAGTTTTAACTCATAGATTCAACAGAAGAAGTGCGGTCAGGTTTGCTCACTTTTGAGACATTGTCCTATTCAGAAAGTGGAGAGGATAAAGTGGAGAGGATGATGAGTTTGCAAACAAAACTAATGAACATTAGAAGCTGAAATCTACCACAGAACATTAAGGTCACAATGTAGCAGGAGGGTTGACACAATAAAAGACAGTTCTGGAAATGTAATATGACAACAGAATGCTCTGCTATATTCTGCTGTTGCTGAAAGCAATTTGCAGCTGTAAAGACAAAATCCACAACCTTTCTCACCATGCTGACTGCACAAAAATGGGCACTTTGGAAAATGGAATGGATATCCATCGAAGAATAAAGGAAGAGATGTTGGCAATTTGGCTGAGTTAGATACTTAGATGTTGTGATTATGGCAACATATGATTTACATGAAGATCGCATATGATAGAGAGCAAGTATGATAGAGCGCAAAACAAAATTGTTTAAGTATGAGACAGTGTTTTTTTCAGTGTACCCGGAGACAGTTTTGATTAGCGATGATGATTGGAGTAAGTTCAGTGCTTGCGCACTTGAACATAGATACTACGATGACTATAGAAGACTCACTTGAGAGTGCAAGTCAGTACGACATGTACGGAAGAAGTTATGACAGTTTTACTAAAGACAGTGTCAAGACGATAGGACAATATATGAAGACAAAATTGGTAAAGAGTTAAGGGATTATTTTGTTTATCAAAATTATGTCTTAACAATATAAAGGGACGACATCCTAGATGTTAAGTCTTGGGTAAATATGTATTTTTTATAATGCTTTTGTTAAGCCGCTTGTAAGAGTTATTAGTCTTAATAACTTGTATAAATGAGGCATTTGTAAATGCGAAGAAGAAGCAACTGTAATTATATAGATGGTATAGCGAACATATGAGCGAAGAGATATTGATGCGAAGTTGTGAAAGCAAGCAAACAGTATAAGGTTATGTACCTTGCCATATTTTTTAATCAGTAATCATTGTACATTACTTGTTTGGGCAGTGGGCTCATCTAGTAATCATATTTTGTACTACCAACTCTTAGCAGGGTTGAGGCTTTTAACAAGGCCTAAAGTCCCTTAATCAAGACTGAGACACTATATGCTTGTAATAGTAGGCTTCTAACAGGGTCAACATCCTTAACAAGATACTTTTGATTAGTGGATCTTTGTGGGTACCATCCCCACCGGGGTTTTCCTTTGACCAAGGTTTCCTTGAGAACAAATAATGTGTTATGAGTTCATTTGCTTTATTGCTATGCATGTTATTTAGTTTACTATGTTATGCATGTATTAAGATAATCTGTTATATCCATAATTGGGCGAAAGCAAAAGTTTGCAGAATATTGATTCACCCCCCCTCTCAGTATTCCCTATTTCTTACAAGAGATATTTTCGTTAGATACTATATTTGAAGTTGCCTTGGAAGTATGGATAAGTTATGAAAACTATTTGACAGAATGCCTCAAATAAATGTAGCGAATGGATTTTTCACTAACCCACTTCCTCGTTCGACATGTACAACAATTACAAATCTGATTTAGCATCTAGATAATTTATTTCAATGAATTCATTCTGTGCATACCTATTTGCAGACATATTTGCACACGTTTCAGTTTAGCTAGCTGCAATAGTAGTATTCCACAATAAAGCCCCCTCTTTCATTGTGCGTTGATCAATGCCCATCTCTTCTTATAGAGAAATCCCATCTTGGTGCTAGCAGAGAGAGTGCTATCTCAGGTCGTGGATTCTGTCTGCTTGAAGTTTTCTCAAACCTTTTAAACAAATTCATTTTAAGCATTATATTGAAATCGTTGATAAATGACACTACCCTGTTCTATTTTAGACATTCTGTCAAACAGTGCGCTTGTCTTGTCTGTTCTTTTACATTTTGCATAGATGTATCCGAGAGCATTTCCAACTACATATATGTTTAATGGGAATAAACATGTTTTGTATAGAGAGTAGATTTCACAAGTAGAGAGCGTGGTGTAGATATTGAGTAAAACATAATTGGGTTAGACACTGAAACCCAGAGCTTGCTACTCTCACCTATGCCTCTGTTATCCTTGCCTTCTCCCAGTGGATACGAATCATGGGGTGGACCAACAGCAGAGCTAACTTTGATGCTCAAGCAGACCCGCCATGTACGAAGCGTCAACAAGGACGGCTAGAAGTTTTCAGGGAGCTCATAGTTGAAATAGATGTTCACCGTTTTGCATTTGGCAACGTTTCTCTACCTGGGAGTTACGCCCTCTTATAGAGTCTTTGTAAGCTAAGATTCTTGGTGCAAATGATGGTGTTCTTGTTTCTTCCAATATGTGATGACTCCAAAGATAGTGCCCAGACATTCACAGAACGCTACTCAATGCAATAAGTCATCAGCCATGGAAGTAGGCTCCTAATTCCTCAGGCAAGCATAAACAGATTTGAAGCAAGGGCGTTTGTTTTCTCATAGAAGGCTCCTCCTCACCCTTGTGCTAATACGTCCCCTGCCGTGGATTTCAGTGAAGACATCGACTCTATAGTGGCCAAAAACAAATCCTTTATTCTGAGAAACGTTTGATCAAAACATTAATGTATTATAGCAGCATTTAAAATATAGACATCTGGAAAAGCACAATACAATTTATTTCTACAAAACAGGATGTATTCGCATTATGATTCAAGAGGAATTACAAGCGTTTGGAAATCACAAGCACCTGTCGCACAGCTTGCAGAAAACGGCTTGAGCCTCCAAAACAGTACAGATTGTTTACAGGGTTTGTCTGAGCACTTCCAAAACACCGCTGGAGCCTGTGAAATGGTAATGATCTTCTGAACTAATCCTGACGGCAATCATGCCAATATATAGAGTTGCCTATGGCGGTGAATTTCAATTTCGTGGCAGTAATTTTTGGAGGTCCTGACCCAGCAAGCTGATGCCACAGCGGTCTGCAAGGTGTGCTGCCTAGTCAGTAAGAAGCAGCTCCGTGGCTGCCCTCCCATGGTAATCCACCGGTGGGGAAGGGTAAAGACGAGAGCGGTAAAGAAGCTCAGAGCGGGAGAAACGGGTTGGAAAAACTTCTTTGTGCCCGAAGTGTGAGACAAAGCCGGTGGGCTGTGCCCCCGATGAAAAAGCCTATTGGCTAATTATTTTATATTGCATATTCACAATACAATAATGTATTTGTTTGTTTTTAAAAATAATAGCTAACAGTTAGTAAAAGTTGAAATAATGATTTTTATAAGACATATTACATTATATGTTTTTTATTATTTTTGATATTAAGGAAAACAAGTTTTGAAGGGACCTGAAAGCCTTTACAAGAAGGTCACAAAAGATAGGCAAATACAGCCCACAAAGATGAAACGAGTCAAGACCTAAACAAGGGTTTTACCAATAGGCTTCCAAAACTAGAACAGACAGCTCGAGCAATGTCATTGTAGATATATTCATTTAAAATTTAAATCAGCTTCACACATTTATTGGTTTATTTTATTAACATTAAAATATTCTGATAAATAAATTAACGATTGCTATTTCAATTTACAATCAAACTATTTAATAACAATAAACAATTCTTGTTTTTATTTGATAGAACTCAAATATAATGCAGATTGGAATGTGCACGATAATTGTTACATAACCTTACCACATGGTTGCTGAAATTACCTCTTCCTTTATTAAGGTGGAGATTATGGCTGAAGATACCTCTTCCTGAATTAAGGTGGAGATTATGGTTACTGGAATTGAGACTTTTATTGAGGTGGGGTATCTACCACGTGGCACCCAAAGTCAAGTTTACCTTCATGAAATTCTCTTATATTTGATATTTGAGGCTGGATGCGGGATTCTTAAAATGAAAGATCCAGTATGATCAGGTACTCCAAAACTCATTTTTTATTGGATTGTGTGTATCAAAGCACATGTATGGGGCCAAAACCAAAATTATTGCTTTAGCAAATGGGACGGAGGCAAATAATGTCAAACCAAACCAAATCAAATCAAATTTCACAGAAGACCGATAAACATGAAGGTCTGCATAACAACTGAGAAGCTGACAATCTGTCTGGGAATATTCACCACCACGAACTTCGTAAAGTGAGAGCATGAGTCACACCATGGGACTGTGTGTGCTCCTGGCTAAGAAAAAACGGGGTACTTGAAACCATACTTATGTATACAATTTCTTGAGTGATAATACAATGGTACAATTTTGGTATTCATGATCCCGGCTGAAAGAATTTCCAAATTGACAATGGCCAGAAACATTAACCCAAATTAACGGTTAGGCATGACCAGTGTACACTACATAAAGTAGGATAGAGGTGGCCTTTTTCTGGAGCCACCCTCCCCATACAAGTCGTTCCATTGCATCAATTCACTCATTCCAGCACCTTCTGATGCAAAGCTTGCAGAAACCTGTTCCGGAATGAACAACTTTTCAATCAGATAAAGGAAGGAATCAAATGTAAGACATGCCCCTTATGGTGAACTTGTAAATTACAGACATCACATTGATAACAACTACAACCTGCAGAAGGCAAAATGCCAAAAAGAGAAAACTACTTGAAACAATAAATGTGACATGACGGATTAGGTTTTTCAAGATGGACATAACATGGACTGGTCAGTATTGGAATGAGCTAGAATTGGATGTGGGATTCAACCAACCTGTTCCTTAGCTTGTCTCATGTCTTCCATTGACAAAGGCCTAAGGACAACAGCTTTGCTAGCCTCTTCTTTTTCTTCTTCCTTTTTCTGTGTGTCGTTAGTTGCTGATGCATCACCAGCCTTATTAAGGGACTCTGATTCAGGTCCTCCTGCTTTTTCCTTGGCCTGAGAAGAACATTAACACAATATTAAATAAATTTGCTCAGTTACCTGCCAAGTAATTGATGATTCTACTAAATGATATAAATCAGGCTGGCAGTCATTCCTATGTTTAAACAATTTGAGGTTCAATATAGATGGTAATCAGGCGACCCCACTATATTGAAGGGCAATGTCGCTAAATAATTCAGCATAGCACGGTGTTAAAACATAAATAAATTGAATTGCAGACCCTTTCTCTTTCTTGTTCTTTCTTCAGTAGCTCTCTAACAGGCCAAAAAGCTGCCGTTGTGCACAGAATCTACATACCATCAATTTAAATATCGATAGTCAGTTGAACACAATTATTTTAACTATCATTAGTGGCAGAACATGAAGGGGGTCACAATGCTTGCCTACCTTCAAGTCACTACCAGTAAACCCTTCAGTTATGGTCGCAAGATGCTTGAAATCAAAGTCTACTTCAATATTCTCTTTTGTGAGAACTGTTCTGAGAATTTTCTCCCTATTCTCAGCATTAGGTAGACCTACCATGATCCTATTAAAAATTTAAAAGGGACAAAACCAAGATCAGTCATTAGAGTTACTTGTGATCAGATGTAAAAATGGAGAATGAAGAGCAAGTAACAATTCCAGTTACCTTCTCTCAAATCGTCTAATAATTGCTTCATCGAGATCAAATGGTCTGTTTGTTGCAGCCAAAACAAGAACATGCTCTCCATTTTTAGACAGCAATCCATCCCAGTGGGACATAAACTCATTCTTAATTTTTCTCATGGCTTCATGCTCTCCAACTCTAGTCCTCTGTCCCAGCATACTGTCCACCTGACAAACAGAGACCATATATCATGTAATTTATCATCAAAATGATTATGGTATAACAGTAGTAGCCTCATTATATATTACAACAGGTAAAAGTAAAACAACTAACCTCATCAACGAATATAACAGAAGGAGAAATTTTGGCAGCCAAACTAAATAACGCCCTTACATTCTTCTCGTCTTCTCCAAACCACTGTGTAATATCATGTAAAGAAATCACTCCTAAATTCCTAATTAATCTAATTTAGTGTTAAACGGAATAGGAGACACCATAGCTATCTACCTTGGATGTAATGGTTGACATTGAAACGTTAATGAAGTTGGCACCTGCTTCTGTAGCAAGGGCCTTTGCAAGCATTGTCTTGCCAGTTCCAGGGGGTCCAAACAACAAAATGCCCTTGCAGGGCTGGAGAGATATGCAGTTGCACATATACATTAATATTAGTGGAACCCTACGGAAAGACATTTTATCCAACACACTGCTGTGTTTTGCAGCCATACGCATCATATCATGATAAACTTTAATAACCAATAAGGTTATCATGGGTATAGGTACATTATACTGGAAAGGAACGCATTACTACCTTAAGAAGTCCCCCTTTAAAAAGGTCTGGGCGTTTAAGAGGCAACATGACAAGCTCTTGAAGAGCTTCTTTGACATTGTCCAAAGCTCCAATGTCTGAAAAGGACACACCAATTTCACCAGCTGGAATGACCTCTGGCCTGATTCGTTTCTCAAATTCATTGTCTGGAGCTACTTCCTGTAACAATACATATTTGGTTTTTAAATTTTATCGAAAAAATATGAATGATCTTAAATATTTCATAATTTAAAAAGTTTCATTTGCTAGGATGTAAAACTCGCCAGTTTATGGGGAGTAGGAGCTGGATTTGATTTTTTAGGAGTGTCAGTTTCTTTCTTAGGAGCATCTCCCTCAGAAGCAGAAACAATTTTCTCAGCTTCTGTCTTACGCTTTGTTACTGGAGCTGCTTCACTGTTTGGCTCAGCCTTCAAAGAAGCAGACTCCTGAGGTTCCTGCATTTGAAAAGTAAGTTTGATGAGACTCATATTGCAGCCATGAGACATCTAGAGATTCAAAGGAAGATTTTTTTGACAACCTTTGAAGAATCACCATTGGTGACTTGTCGTACATCTTTGCTCTCAGCCTTTCCTGACTTGAATACACTCAACCCATGCTCCAAACTGCTTACATTACATTAAATATTTAGAATCTAGATATTGATAAAATACATAAAGGAGATTCTTGGTCCAGAGTGAAAGTAATCAAAAAGACCTTTTTGAAGAAATAATAAGCTTTCCATTTCTGTACTCTGGATTTTTAGTGTTCATTAGATGATAAGAAATGGCAGACATCACAATTTCTTCAATATCTGCAATAATAAATCAGAATTATTGGTCTTCTTAATATAAATTTGGCAATCTACAAGTAAACATACCAGGGAGAAACACTTACAAGAACTTAGAAGCACCGAGTCAGAAAAACAAATTGATCCCAAATCATCACAGTCAAGATCATTTTCTGCAAGAACCTGTCAAAATAATAGAGTAACAATACTCAAAAGCTTAAAACAGGTTTTGAAATGTTAGTTCTGATGCAAAGGCATATATACTACTTTAGAAGACAATCTCAGCTCTGACATCATGAAAAAACATATTAATGGAGTGACAAGGCAGCAATATACATTCCAAGGTATGAGATTAAAAAAATCAAAACTTAATCTCAAAGAAAAAAGGAAGAGATAATACAAAATCATAAATCATCAAAGAAAGAAAAACAAATTTTCACTGACACTGATAATTCACAAATCCATATTCACATAAGAACATGATTATTTACAGATTTTTGGAAAATGCTGTAACTTATTCCTTACTTCTGATATATGATTCCTGTTGTCCTGGAATTGAATGATTTTCAAGTCCCCTTCAAGCTGACTCTTCCAACTGACAAAGCTAGCATTATCCTCAGGGGGTTTTATATCAATATTATAGGGAAAGAGTAATGAAAGCTTTTCATCTATTTTTCTACAGTCTTGTGTGTCTGATTGGTCTGCCATTCGAGAAGCTAAAACCAACACTGTTCCCGAAAGCTTCTCAAACATTTTGCAAAATAAGTTATACATTCTTGGTGTTCTGAATATAAGCCTCTCAACATCCCTCAAATACAGAACTACAGGGCTCGTCCTGGAGACTTTCTTTATAACCTGCAGCATATTTTTCTCATAATAGTAAGTTGTAGAAAGTTACAAACTAGAATGATGTGTAGAAAAGATAATATGAAGGCATGTCCACTTCATTGCCTTGTAGAGGGATTGCACAAGTAACTTTTCATCAAAAGTCCAACTGTTTGTGCGCCTAAGAGGGCCTGCTTTTATGAAAAGGAAAAGGCAGTAGCATCAGCAATGCCACCATTAATTCATCAATAAGCAAACTTAATGAATTCAAATTTCAGCTACACAGAAAGTCTGTTGGCCAGAATCCCAAAAGCAAAACAAATCTGACAGAAGCTACCCTTGATCAATTCATGAACTAACAAAATTCCATAATTAAATTAGAAAATCAATGAATGACCTGAATTTTGACAAGTGGCAAAAGAAGCAGCAAGCCTTGATAAGTCAGCTGCTGATGCAGAATTGCGTCTGAGCTTATGAAAGTTGTCAATACTTTCAAGACCGCTGAAAGTGAAAAAAGAAATTAATCCCATACATACCATTAGAAAATGGATACCCAATAAATTAACAGAAAATTTCAGCCAATTCCATTACCTGTTGTTTGATTCAACATTGCTATTCTGTCTCCAAAGCGAACCTGAAATGAACCAGGATAAGGTAAGTCCTTTCAGAACATGAAGATTGAGATTTGTAATACAAAAAATATTTCCTAATAAGAAGCATCTGTAGCTTCTACGTATATTGTCACCTGATTCACTAGGCTTTGAGCCTTCTCGGGAAGGTAGAATAGAGAGATTTTCTAATATTCCAGTTACACGTTCAAGTGTGGATGCAGACGGACTTTTTGCAATCTGCAGGCAGATCAACAAAGAAAAGACAGTCTGAAATCCTCCTAGATAAGAGAAGAAAAGGAAAAACAACACATAGATACACTACAAGAAATCCAAAAAGTAGAAAATAAACTTACAGGATCACGGCCTCCCCCATATCTGCTTTGTACCTAGACAGTTGTGACAAGGATATATTGAGGCTCGTACTTTATAGGGTTGAAGGAAATCGATAACAAGAAGAACATCATTAGCACCATTACTACCTTACCTTTAGGGAAAAGTCCGTTATATCTAACAACAACAATTTAGCCTCAAAATAGTGCGCTAATGCTTTTGCAAGCATTTGGAGGTAAGGCTCTGCAAAAATTTAAGACAGACAAAATCAGAGTGTGAACTTCCATAGTTTTGGTTGAAAAAGGAAATTGCTAAAGTGTGGACATCACTCACCTGCAGAGCCTGATAATAAAATTGTACGACTTGCTGGAGTCAGATTTCTAGTATATTTTGAAATTTCTCCTTGCTTCAAGTGAACATACGCAGCACTAATCAATAGCACCCTCGTTTGTTCACTGACATAGATTTATAAAGTCCAGTATATATCAAAAGCTTAAGTTAGTCCACTGTCACAGATTAATTAACTCCAATATATATATCAAGGACTGGGTTTAGTCTACTGTCACAGATAAATGAAGTCCAGCATATATCAAAGAATCAATTTTAGTTCTCTGAAAAGTCTCAAGTTCAGTCCAAATATCCCAAGTCTTTAAATCTAAAAATAAATTTAGAGACAAACATAAAAAATGCAGAACTAAAAGTAGAAACGAAAAAAATATGTTCCAAAAGAAGATGCATTTCTTGACATCAATCGTTCTTTCCCTTAAAGAATGTACATAAGATAAATTATAATCAAATAAGAAATAAACTTAAAGCAATTCAGACTTCTGTGCTACTAATTTGCAGAGGTAAAAGCCAAAGATTAGATAAGGAAAATTTAATTGATTCAGCACTTTATCTACAATGAACTCCAGATATCCGAAATAAAAAGAAATATTATACAGTAAGATACCATAACACTTTACAGTAAGGCATGGCTGAACAGGAGAGCACTTGATGCCCTAGAGAAAAAATAGTTTTTCTTCAGTTTATGAGTAACTTGTCCTCAGTGTATTGATTTTCAATGTTCTTTTTGGATCAACCGTAAATCAGATTATTTACATAACGTAATATTAAATATTCAATTCACATATTCAGGTTTTTTATCTTTCTGAATTGTGGGAAAAACGTCCAAGCATCTCTGACAATCGTACCACCTACCCACATAAACATTTCACTAGCCTTATCATCCACCATAAAATTTTCAACCTCACTTCAAAAAAAATTCTACTGCATATATAGATAGATAGATAGGGTGAGTGAGGTGATGGGATAACCCGATTCAAAGGTACAGCTGTAAACATAGATATGAAACCTCCAATATGACCGTTATTATGCATCAATGCATATAAGATGAGACTAGATAGTGCAAATGAAACTAAAAAGGAAAGCTCTGATTCCAAGCATCCAAATGCAAATACTTGTTTATGACTTGGCAAGGCTCAATTGCAAGCCTTCTCTTCTTATCTGCACAATTTGAAATCTGGATGCTGGAAATTCAACCTGAGCTTAGCGGCAATCTCTTGCCAAGAGCAACCCCTCTGAATCGGATTCACAACTAAGAGCAGAACCAGCCCTGTGAACTGTTAAAGTCTAATAGGTTTTCCCTTAGAGTACCATATATATATATATGATTTTTGGATTTGACTCTAATCAATTTTTCACCAATTTTTGGGATCAATGTTCCATAATCTATGATCTTTTCTAGTTAAGACAGCATGGAGCATGATCCAAAACATTTGATAAAAAACTAATCACAGTAAATTCAGAAATCGTGAGTTATATTTTTCTGTATTATTATAAACCTAAGTTGCCGAATCAGGTACTGACACGGGTACGGGTACGTGGATATGGTACGTAGATATGACATAAATTTTTTAAGGGGTTGGGTATGTTTAGATACGTCTGTACAAAAATATATATAAAAATCGTAAATATATATATATTTTGCAGTGTAAAAACAAGAATTTAGAAATAGTATACTTGTAATATTAATTATTTCATATACAATTTAACAAATTAATATTATAACAAGAAATAATAAACATAAATTAAACAATTATATATTATATAATGTTACTATTAAAATATATAACAATTTGAATTGAAAAAATAAATAAATATAACTTTACTAAGATTCTGCGGGGATTCCGAGAAGTACCCGATTCCAGTACGTACCGTACCTGGAATTGGCTGTTAAACTGGACGATTCAGCAACTTAGTTATAAACATATAATCTGATACGCATGATATAAAATATTATTTTCCTGATTAATATAAACATATGATCTGATACACATGATATAAAATATGAAATGATACCATGAACATGATCCGAAACGTTCATAAAAAAAGATACCAGTGACATCTAAAAATCATGAAATCGTCAAAGTTATATTTTTCCATATTAATATAAACATATAACCTGAGACATATATATATATATATATATATATATAGGGAAGGGAGAGAATAGAAGCAGTGGCATAAATAAACCAAAAAAAAAGTGTCTAAGCAGTTCTTTGATACCCAAAATACTAAAACACAAAAATTTGCATCCTCTCAACAAAATTAACCTTTGAACAGTTACAAATATCTAAAGAAACGTTTTCTCATCACCCCTCAAAAAAATAATACAAAAACCTTAAAACCCAGATAACCAAAAACAGAGCAGGGTCAAAAAATGCCCAGGAGCCCATTTGCAAACTTACCCTCTCAAACCAAACACAGAGAAACCTAAGAAGCACACAAAAAACTCATCAACTCAACTTTTTATTGAAAGCAAAATTTACCTGAGAAAGTAAGGAAACTGATTGAAAGTAACACTGCTATCCTTGCCTTCGACCACCAGCTTGAGCAATTCTTGCTCGATACAATCTGAGTAGTTCAGACCCACATCAATATTACCACCTCCACCACCCCACCTGTTCAACCCAAGTCCCAAACCCACTCCAATACCTACGCCCAGTGCAGACATCATTGCTGCTTTTCCCTCCATTGCCCAATACAAGTTTCTCCTCCACCCCTTAAACCCCCTCACCCACCAAAGAAAAATTACACAAACCCTCTTAACACCTGAATCACACTGAGAAGAAACAGAAAACAGCAACTAGAGATAAATCCTAGCAAGTTAGGTGAGAAGAAGATGATTTTGAAGGAGTCAGTGAACTAGATATTCAACTACAATCTCCTCTCGCACCGCTTCTTTCCCTCTGCCTTCCTTATGACAAATATAACAGAGGGAAATGAGATTTATGGAGGACTTACGTGAATTAACGTGTAAAATATTGTATATTTTGTATTCAACGTTAATTTAGTCCCACATTTATAGCTTATCACCGACTACCACCCTTGCTGTATAAATTCCCGGCCACCGGTTTCCGACTTCCCGGCTGCAGAGAAGTCCTGGAATCTGATTTTGCCGCCGGTTAGAATCTCTGTCTGTTATTTCCTGGCAACACTAACCGAGCAATTTTGTTCAAGAGCGGAGCGGCAGTTTTTTGACTCTTCGTACTTGTCTCTTTACCTTCCCTTCCCCTCCAATATATATTTATTTTATTTGTTTAAATACAAAGGTGGTTAAAGGATATAAAAAAGGTGGTGGGTTATTTTTGAGAATTTCTTCTTGTTTTTTATTTATTTGAGTTTTGTTAGTAAGTATTTTGTTTTACTGTCTAATTTGAGAGCATTAAAGTTTAAATTGATTGAAATTAAATTTAATCCCATTATTTTAGTTATTTGACTTTTTCCTATCTTAGATGGAAGAAGTTGTGCTAGTCCCATTGGATAGGGCAACCATGCAACTTTGATGTCTTTATATAAATTATGTACTAAAGTTCTCGTAAGTGAAGTGGAGTTCTCATTAAGGAACTGATAGATAACCTAACAAGAGCTCCTCAACAAATACAACCATGTGTACCTAGGTGTATAGTGACATGTAGTAGCAAGCCCAATGTCAATTTCTATAAGTTATTCATTAACAATTATAACTACACAAGCACCACTCACAATAAGAATAGTTCTAGTAAGTGCTCAATTGTAGTAGCTATAGTTTTTAGTGCTCATTCCTCCTATGCAATAGTAGACATTGTCCATTTTTAAATAAAATGTGTATTGGTAGGCTAAGGCTTCAAAATCCACTCCTTAAATGACTTGCTTAGTTCATTCACAATAGGATATAGTAATGAAGGAGTCGTAGGTGTCTAATTCTAGTAAAGGAGAGACATAAAAAATGCAAAGTAGCCTTAAAGGGTTCTAGTGTTATAAACTAGAGCTCACAACTTACTTAATCATATTGATAATTTTTAGTTGGTGGACTTGACATGTGTGGTCAACATATTGAAACGTTTTCCAATCTCTAGAGCATCTATAACAACCAAGAAAGATGACTTATGAAATCTTTTGTTGAATCTTGAATGCATGTTTGAAGGTGATTCAAAATTGCTACAAATGTATCAAGTTTACTCAACATGTTGAGAAAATCCACCAAGCTTTGCACCTAACTCACTACTTGTGTGAAGTTGCAATAGAAACAAACCATTGAGGAAGTATTTGAATTGAGAGAGGAGTTGGAAAATGCATGGGAAGAGCATAAGGCTAGTCTTACAAAATCAATCACCTCACTGTAGAGTTAAATGCGTAAGTGTTTTATTTTGGTTAGACATGTTTTGGAACTGCAAGTGTCACCCATAACAAGCGTTCTATTTTGGCTACATAAGACTCTAGTTATGAGGTCCACTTTCTTCCATGATCTCATTCATAATTTTTTACCTATATTTTCAATAGTTATATTGTGGATAGCATGTTGATAATAGCTTAAGTGTGAAGGAAGCATAAGGAAGGGGGAACGATAGATGGAAAGGAGGGAAACTAGGGGAAGGAGGGAAATGGGCTAGGAAGGGGTAACAAATAGACAAATGAGGGAAATCAAGAATGAATGTTGAATATTACAATAGTAATTGTAAGGTATGCATCCTCCATTATCACATTTTGCCCTCTCTAGTGAACTTTGTTGAAAATAACGAGATGAAACTAACAAAGTGATGCAAATATGAAATATATTTTCTTATCAAAGATTATATAATATAAGATTAAAGTGATTGAACAAATCAATAGAAAGTAGAATAGTAAATACAAGTAATGCAAAATTTACATGGAGAAACTCTTTCCAAAAAAAAAACTCCATAGCCAAAAAGATTTGAATCTTGTATTGAACTTCAAATGAGTTTAAAACAATACAACTCTCTCAACATTTCAGTAGCACTTTGCTACTTTAACAATGTGCAAAACAACTTATCTTCTACTAACACAAGTCTCCAATTTATAAAAGAGCTAAGATGAGAATACCATTGTGGTAACTCAAGATAAGGTTCAAATCCACTTGCAAATAATATATGCCCCACATTATGAACAACTTGTAAACTTAGCAAAAAATCAAAAGTGGTCACATGGCCTTCACGTGTGCTAAACTCATAACCAATCATAATTGGTCAACTTCCATTGCTCCATTACTCATTGATGGCTTTGACATCTATCATGCACACCTTAGCATCCCACTCAAGACATCAATCAAGATTTATGCAACAATATGGAAGTCCAAGGATGCCCCATCGCTTAAGTGGATACTTAAAAAAGAATTCTACCAATATGCTTTGTTACCCTACTTTATTTACCTCTAAAAACATAATTACAATTTATCAAAGACCTAGATAAATATTAATTTTTTTTATCCCTCATGTCCTTAGGCACACAAGTAACCTTCCAAGAATCATAGAGACACATGAAAGTGGCTTAGAATTGCAAGGTTAATGTCATCTTATCTTCACATTCTCTCATTTGGCATTATACATTGCAATTACATCCATAAGGAAACATAAAACTATAATCAAGTATAGTAATCAAGGCCCCATAGCCTTTGCACACTAAGAGAACTTGTCCATGACTACTGAATTCATGGGAGAATTTGCAATTATATGTGTCAAATTTCTCTAATAAGGCATTGCCATTTTTAACCATTTCTTGCAAAAACTAGTAATGAACATTTAAATGCTTAGTATGAGCGTGACACATAAGATTTTTAGCCAAAAATATGAAACTCTAACTATTACATTCGATCCTCACAATCTTGCAATCAAAACCAATCCTTGTACCAAGCATTTATAACCATATCATATCCTTGAATGTGTAGTGGCCATATACTCTTCTTTTGTGATGGACAAAGCAATTATAGGCTACCTTTGCTCATCCAAATCAGTGCACCTCTTAATAAAGAGAAAACATAGCTACTAGTAGACCTTCAATAATAAATCTTCAACTATAGAAGTCACATACCCAATCCACATCAAAAAAACCTTGGATAGTTAACAACATTACCAAATCACTAATTCCATGATGAACCAAAAGTTATAAGAAGTTACTCACATATATCGAAACATCCTTTTAACAAAAATATAAGGTTAGACATATACTTTCTCAAAAGTATCAGTGCTTAGACAATATCTAGTCTAGTGCAAACCATTGCATGCATCAAACTACCAACTTCAATAGAATAGGAACCTTAGATATCTCTTCAAAATCATAATAGATTTAGGACACATGTCTAAACTAAGCTTAGTACCAACTAGAAATGGAACAATTACTAGTTTATAGTCATGTATATTAAATCTTCATTAAATGATATTAACATATTTACTTTGACTTAACCAAAGCTTATTGTGCACCCAAACCCTATTGATATCCATCCCAAAACTATATTTTATAGCTCTTGATTCCATATCAAATGTGCTAGAAAATTGACTCTTGAACTCCCTAATCATCTCATTGCCATGACCCATAAATAGCATGTCATCAACATACAAGACAATAATTAGTATCTCATCGTCAAATAATCTTAATATAAACATAATAACACCCCTTATTCATAACAAAAACTTAATTCAATGCAAAGACATTAGATTTCAGGTGCCACTTCCTAGGTGGCTATTTTATAGTATGCAACGATGTCCTAAGAGAATTTCCACTACAATAATTATGTATGCCTTGATATGCATGTTGGAATGTCCTTCTCCCTTGAATTTTGAATTTTTAGAATTAACCTTCCTAAAATAACATCCTTAATAACATGGTTAGGGGTTTCCTTTAGGTATTTTGGTAGCTTCCTATAATAGGTGAAGATAGGTGGATAGGTAGGGTATTATTATCAAGGTGGACCGTATGAAAATCTTAGAGGAGTGGTCTAAGGAGGGATATTGTAAATTGATATGTAGTGTTATAAATATGGGGATGTGAAGTGAGAGTTATCACTTGAGTGGGAATGTGTTAAATCATCATCATGGAATATGGGAGTGGTTAAAGTGGTATATATGTTTCATTACAACTATTCTTAAAATAGTAATGGTAAAAAAGAGACAATTGGAGTATCCTTTGACTAGCCTCATTAGGGATATTTAGCAATAGGTTGATGCTAGCTTGAGGTCTAAGGGATGGTTGCCTTCATTATTTTTATTGGGTGGTTGTTGAGAAAGCTTCATTATGCTTCATTGGCTTCCATGTACCTATTTTGTTCAATTAACATGGCAACAAGAACTCATCTGTGGTCATGTTTTAATTTGATTCCTTCATATTACTTTTTGGCTCTTAGTGGACAGCCTTATGGCCTCTATTATTATTGATCTGCATTGTTAGTTTGAACATCATATGTAAGAATTTGTGGCCTTTGATCTTGCTAGTTTTATTGTTTCCTTAATTTGTTTAAGAAGAGCCTTGCAACCTTGACTCTATTTTAGGCTTCATGTTGACTGTAGGCTCATTAGTAGGTTAAAACTAATAATGATGATTATGTTTTACAATGGTAGACCTAGTAATCATAGCATGAGGCAATTCACTTTTGAGATTATTGACTTTCTCTTCTATCCATCTTATCATGTCCTTATAAGTAGCTAAATATGTTCCTCCATGCTAAAGGGATTGTAAGTAAATTTATGTAAGGATTAATAAGAAAAGATAGGGCTTTGGTGTGTCATTATGATGGATTTTTTCTATAAGTTAGGTTGGTATTACAATGTATTGGAGGTTTTGGATCCCTAATTATCCCCTTGCAACATGGTGTTGTTAAAAAGGTAGGTATGGATAATGCCCCTAGAGTGTTGAAAGGGTCGAGCATACATGTCATCCCAATCTTCAATCAGGGGAGCATCAAGGTCCTTAATTTGTGGAGAAGTGTGCACATCATCTCTTCCAAATTCATAAAAATAAATGGGTTGTAGAGCACCATGTCATCAATGGAAAGATTGATTAGATATACGAATAAATAATATAGACACTATCAACATTTTATAAGTGAAAATAGTATAATTAAAGCATTACTATAAATTTATGTACATATAATCAAAACATGTATGAAAAGAGAAATCAAACATCTAGATGGAAATACAAAATGTTATCTATATAAAGATAATATCATACTTGAATAGTAATATACTTGATGGGGTAATGTTAACAATGTAAAGTGGAATGGGCCAATGTTCCTGATGATTCTCATATTTCCTATTGGCCAAGTTATACGTCCTGAATTGCAACCCGTGTGATTCCAAATTGCTTTGGCCAAATCAAAATCTCCACCTAAGCCTCCACTTTATCTCGCTTGCTTAATCATTTCTTTTTGTTTGAATTCATGACCATGTGGATTATTTTGATTCAACACGTGTTGTAGAGACGTCCAAGTGACACTCACTCATCTCACGAATATGCATATTGAAGGTGGTTGTTGGAGTGTTATGCCTACTGTCCTTGGTAGTGTAACACCTCCTTTGGTAGGCGCTGACATAAAAAATCCTCTGAGTTGTTTTACAACCTCCCTTTTGTCTCCATTCTTGTTCTTTTGGGTGACTTGAATAGCCTCTTGGTGTTTTGTCACAAACTTCTTGATCATTTTGGATACTCTTCATAACTATTTGTCCATTCCATGTTACTTCTTGATCATCTCTATTGTACACCAACTTGCTCTCGCCTTCATTCCAATGAGCTTTGGCTTCTTGTCTTTGAAGGGGAGTTATCTTTCTCATTTCATGCTCATTCACTTTCATACATTTTGAATAAATGCAATATCCAAAATTCTACTAACATAATAAAATAATTTAAAACTCTAATTACCAAAGATGAATATTGAATTACAACTAAACTTTTAATTTCCTAAGAGTATGAAAATAATGGTAGTTAACATTCAATTGTAGTTACAATTATCTTTCAATCTGAAAGATAATTGACTTCTTTTCAATACAACTAAAAATTTAACTAACTTCCTATCATTCATTCAAGGATAAGTGGAACTAAAATATTCATCAGATTAATAATATAACAGAACTTGATGCATGATGTTTCCTTTTTGTTTGTTTGTTTCTAGTGTTTCATCCTCCGTGGGCAAAAGAGTATCATCAAGGGTTTTTACCACCCAACCATGGATCTTTCAATTGTGACTAACTGTCACTTGGACAACTTTCAAAGGAAGTAGCCCAACCCTTCCCAGGGGTACACAAGCACAATATCCATTTTCTTATCATCCGAGGCCTTGTGTAGAACCCACAATTGTCATATCCAGTCAGCTTAAAAACATCTTTGCCTAATAAGTGGCATTCCTAGCTAGGTGTTGCACTACTGGTCTTAGTGATTGACATATGCTACTAGTAGCATGGTGCCACCTTGGCCAAGGATTTAAAGTACAAGCACACACCCTGTGTAGTCAATTTCACCACCAATCTCATACCTTGGGCCTCATGGTTTGATAATTCGGATAATACTATCTTGATGGCATTAACCTTTACATATTACATAAGTGGTTCAAAAAGGTTCTACCCATCCCAAGGCTAACATACAAAGATTCTATCATTCTAATCAATACACATCTCTAATAGGTTCACCCAATTAGAACAAAATTATGACTAGGATATTAAATTACTGACATACAAGAGACGTGGTATTAATTTTCTAGCAAGAGCCTTTTTCATGTAAAGCATAGTACTAATAACTTGTTAACAACAAACATTTTGACAACATCCAAATCAATAACTAAAGCCTGTCACATGCAACCCTTCCAGTCATTATGTTCGTACATCCTAATGCATTTCAATTTAACTTGATGAAGAAAACTTATCTAATAATGCACAAGTAGATGCGATATCCTTTCGATATATGCAATAATACATGACTCGCTGTCTCTATAAATGAGAGTACATATATGTTTTAGTCATCTCAATTCAAGCTTATGAAATGTAGGGATATAATTTGAACTACCATTTTCCTTATTACTCAAAATCATGTCATGAAGTATACTTTGAGTACTATGCATGTCAAATGTATCCATCTAGATGATCAAGAATGTTTGAATTCTAGTTCTATTGAATGCATTCATTCTCGATGATTTGTATGACTACATTCAACTTTATAAAAATAGTCTCTACACATACAAGCGATAAAATCAATCCAAGTTAATCTCACAGAAGTAACTATCGATGCCATAGTGTGTTCATTTCTTATTTGCAAGAAAAAACATTTTTAGAGATTGATTGAGAATACAAAAGACGTTCCTATAATTATAATTCAATGCAAAGAGGAAAAGCATTAGCCTTCATAAAGCTCAATAAAACAAGTTCCAAACATATGTATGTCACAAAACAAAAATCATCTAATGCACGATGATTGCAAAACGAAGAAACTCCAATGATAAACACAAAATATAGCTAATCCGATGCACAATGACCGCAGAACAAAGCAATTTCAATGATAAACACATAATAGAGAAACTAATGAAACTCACATAATTGAATAACTCCCAAAAACACGTAATCACCACACAAAGAGAAGAACCTACATAAAACAAGACTCGTCTCCCCCAAAATTCAAACTCCCTTCTATGAGATTGGCGCCAAGGAGTAACTCCTTATCGCGGGAGTTACTCTTGCCACCTTTCATGGTTGCTCAATCATATGAAAATAAACATACCCCATCAGTCAATGGGTGATAAGATAAGATAAGATAAGATAAATTTATTAATGTCCAACAAGAGACCACAAGGGTCTATGGGACTGAAGAGTGTACAACATAAAGGACCACCAACAACAATAGCACCAAGCGGTGCCAAGGAAAGAAAGAAAACAGGGAAAACAAGAGAAACAAGAAGAAGCAAGGAGCACAAGAGCGAGGCAAGGACTAAGGGTCCTTCCTTGGTAAAAAGAAGCCAAGCACCGAAGAGTACGGACTAGGGCGAGAATGTGCTTCAAACCAATATAAACTAGGGATTAATATATTTATATATACATATGTGTGTAACACACATACTTGTATGTAAATATACAAATATATTTGCCCAAAAAAACACATGAGAGAGAAAAACACAATTACTACAGATGATATGAAAACATTCAATGAAAAGATTAAATATTTAATTACTAGGTCGATTAATTAAAATGACATGGTACCTTAAGCTTAGAGGCCGACTAGACTCACTAGACATTAGAATGCCACTACCCCAAAGCTAAACAATTGGCAATGACTGGGGTTCTATCTCGGATGACATTCTTAACTTTTATCATTTGCTCATGTACTCCTATGTTGGTGATACTCTTTCACCACTCATGGGATGATTCTCCTCCCGCATCCACTGACATGGGTGGATTAGATATCCATGTTGCAATAATCTCAATTACTAAACTAATCGTAAATTTGCATCAATAATTCATTTTCCTATTTTTTATGCAAGAAAATTCAATTCCTTCTACAACAAAATATACATTAGAATCCAGATAATCAAAATTAACGAAATTTACATTTCTATTCTCATTAGAAAATTCACATAATTGAATTAAACTAAAATCTATTTAACTACCATAATCACATTTCACATGAATTAGTTATCATGGTTATAAAATAATATGGTCATGATGAAGGGATTTAACATATTCCCCCCTCTTGTGCTTCATCATCCTTGATGATTATTTAAACAATGCACAAAAGGTCCATGATAGTTCAATACATAAATTTCAAAATTTAAAACAAATGAGGATATCCCTGAAGGATCTCATCCTTATCTTCTCAATCTTCACTTTCTTCTCCATATTAGTCCCATTGCACCTTACATTGGTTCACCTCATGGTTATGTAAGTGCAACTTAATACCCCGAGAACTCTGAGTGGCTCTATCATTACCACTCTTGGATCCTACACCTGCAAGGAATTGTAGTAAATAACAAACTCAAAATCTAGTTTATATTTCTTTAAATATGAGACATGAAAAATATTGTGCAATTGGGTGAGAGTTGGTGGAAGAGCAATTCTATAAGCAATTGACTTGATGACTTCCAAGACCTCAAAGGGTCTAACATGATGTGTAATGCCCCGCCAGGGAACCCAAAAGAACTTAACCTAAAACATGCGACTAAGTTTGCAGAATAATTTTTTTTTTTCAAGTTAACATCAATAACATCAAAGTTTACAATGCAGAAGCAAAGCAAAGCAATAAACAACTAACATAGGTTACAACTCTCAAGGGTTCCTTGATGTAGATTATGAAAGAGTTAATTAATAAATATAAGATAAAGATATGAAACCCAAGATTACATCTGAATGATAAATACAACAACATATGCATGATTACATAAACACAATTGGTACCTTAAGGTAACCATAATAATAAGCATCCACTGCACATGTCGCAAGGTATGTGAATACAATAACTGAAAGGAAATACAACAAGATAACTCAGAATATCTGATACAATGATACAAGATCACAAGAAGATAGAAGAACAAGAAAGAACAACTGCAACATGGATCATCCAGCCTTGGTGCACGAACGTCGAAATCTCAAATGGTAAAAGAATCACTACCACCCGACCTCATGAACCTAAACGGTCCACTCCCACCGTGCTGAGGAGATAACATCAGAACCCACTCAGATAACAAACAACAACAACAACCAAGGAAGAAGGTCTTGAAAGCTTCTAACTCAAAGATAACTACAAGTACAACAAGGTATAACATACTCTACCAGAGGCAAACAAAACACGTAGAAAACCTAAGATGCATACAAGAAGTGTCATCACATAAGTCAAATCTAGGGTTATCCTAGTAGTCCCTTCAGACCCCAGCGCCCTAGTGACTATATGTGGTTATAGTAACCTCTCGTGTAGACAAGGTACTACCTATGCCATCTCCAGTCCATATAGGCGACAAGCATCATCTCAACTCCCATCCTAGCCAAACTCATACAGGGATCTTAGGCATGGGTGAGGCACAAATATCTTATTAGGTTCATTTTAGATTCCTAATGTTTATTAATTATCACTTATTAAACCACTTGTAATGGGATCTCCTGGTAGCCACTTCCGGGCTCCAGCACCAATTCACAAGCGACTTCCTAATATACACTTAGAAGACCTACTCTAGGTTTTCACATGAACAATAAGAACTTTGAGTTATCACAACCCTTGAATCTTTACAACTAGATTCAACATGCAAAACCAGAAACATGCAAAACCAGATACATCAAAAAACAAGCTCACCAACACCACATGATATGCATGGCAACCAAACATGACAGATAAAGTTAACCCAATCCCACCTCTGGATTATATCCCAAAAAAGATGACTACAACCCTTAAAAATAATCAATCCAAAACTAATAGACCAAGGCATCAAAAGTCTTTATATAAAATTAATCAAATAGAAATTCATATTCAATAGTTTTACAAACCAATCATAAAACAATTGAAGTACAAACTTAGGTCTATAATATTTGCCTCACAATAATTATTCAACAATACAAAATAATCAAATTGAAATTAGACTAAACTAATTTCTTTTAATTTAATTAGAAACTAACTCCAAAATTAACTAACATATAAAAGAATTAATTTTAAATTATAAATAAAATTTAATTATTAATTACAAATACAAATATCATATAAAACAATTTAATTAAAAGAAACAAATTTTAATTATCTAATTTCTAAATAAATAATAAAAAATTAAACTAAAATAAAAAATTAAATTATTAACATAGTTAATAAACTATCAAACAAAAAAGTTTTTAATTTAAAAAAAATATCAAAAAACATAATAAAGGTGGGGGGGGGGGGGGGGGGGGGGGGCGTGGGGGGGGGAAGTACCCGTGGGTCCCCTGCTCCTGTCCTCATTATCCGCACTATCTCTGCGGCTGGATGTCCTTTTGCCGACGACAGTACTGGCGGTACTGCCGCACGACAGTTAGAGCCAGGGCTCGTGTTAACTGCGGTGGGGGGTATTTAAAAGCCCCAAAACAATATATTTAAAATTATAAACTTTTTCAAATTTGCTTTAAACAAAGCACTTTTTCCAATTTGCTATTAAGTTCAAAATTTGGTTTTCAACAATTATTTTAATAAATAAACCTTTTAAACTTTAACTTTTTTTTTTTAAAAATACAAACCAATGCAACATCAAATTAATTCTCCCATATTAATTTAATTTAAAACAAAATTGGGATATATATATATATATATATATATATATATATATATATATATATATATATATATATATATATATATATATATATATATATATATATATATATATATCATAAAATACAAATAAAATAATACTCAAAACATATAATATTAACTCCACTAATCTTTTCTTACAAAGATCGAAATTTAGGCAAATTGGGCTTTCTAAAGCTTTTCCTACAGATCCCTCAAGATCATCAAATCGCAAAACAGATAGACGAAACTAATTAAATCACATTGCAAAAACATACAAAACTTTTCAACATTCAAAAATCCAACAGGCACGATGAAGACACACTTTTCTACAAAGATCTGAAAAGGAGTAACAAGAGTAAACTTCAAAACCTACCTCAAATCGAAATTAACAGATTCGATGATGACCAGAACGAAGAACACAAAATCCAAGCTTTTCGATGAACTCTTCAAATTTGTCCCAAAACTGTCTCCAAAATTCCTCCTCAAAAATCTGTGTCCCCTAATAAAGGCTAAAACCCCTAATATTTAAAAGAATTCCCCTTTCACATGCAAAAATATAAACTCAACATCAAAAAGGGCTTGCATGAAGACGAACTTCAGTTCACAGTTCAGTCTCAGTTGAACTGGAGTCTCCTTTCCTCTTTGACTTGAGTTGAAAACACATAACCAAACTTCAACTTGAATTACTAATTCAATTTCATGCAATTATGAATGTGCAACATAATGCATTCAATTAAATAATAATTAAAACATTTAGTTAACATAATTAACACATGCCAAAATAACCTTCAATTTAATAAAATTTATTTTAATTAACAAAGGTTAAATTTCATGGTTAAATATTTCAAAAGTGAGGATATTTAATTAATTCCCATTAATTAAATAATTCAACCACACTCAAATTAGCATAAAATTAATTTCTAATTAATTAATGCATCAACCATATAATAATTAAATAATAATTAAACTAAATAAATACATTTATTTAATTACCACTTAAATACTATGCCACAACTAAAAATAACATGATCTAAAAATAGAAATCACATCAAACACCACAATCAAAGAATCAGAAATACCTAAAGAGCCACATTCAAACTCAGGACTTAGGTGTACACTCTTGCCAATTAGACGAGTTTAGAAGGGTGAAAACACAGAATCTTGTCCCCTACTTTAGGACAATAATTGGCTTAGGTTAGGATTTGGAACTGAATATTATCTCCCCTCTTTTACCATTGAGATTAGCAATAGGGCATGCTCATCTTGACAATTCAAGGAAGTCGATGCCTGATACCTACGAACCTGCATAAAAGACAAGCATGTGCATATATAAAGATATAACAGACAATGGCGGGGATCAACCGATCGTGTGGATCTCGCAAGCAAGTAACTACGACTCCGTCCTTCAACCACATCAAGCACATCAAGCAGAAATATAAAAACATACATGAACACCATACACATGCAAGTATGGGGTAAGTATAACCATCATTATAAATAACATTTCAAAACAAGAATAACATCATCACATCATATAACTGAATCAATATAAACATCATAAACATCCATTTATTAAAGATTCATCATAAAGTGACATATATCCAAAATCATAATAACATTGAAATAACGAAGCACTCATACAAGTGGCCCAAAAGAGTTTGACAAGAAACATAAAAGAAAACTATGGAGGGGTACTACATCCACCTCCCCTAGGAATAGGCTTACTCCTGGAAGCCCACGAACAAAATAGGAACATAAGTCCCATAAACAACACTACACTCAACTGAAATCTAAGCAAAGGATCACTGAGTAGGTCCCATCAGACCCTTTCCTGCCTTGTGATCTGAAATCTGAGGAACAAACCCTGTTGCAAAAGTCCTATGGGATCTACCTACATCACCAACTGTAGGCTCAGAAGCTACCAGCCTCTATCCTGACTGCTGAGCTAAACGCTGGGGACATTTGTTTGCCTTATGACCTAATTGGCCACAAGAGAAACAATCGCCATTGAAACATTTCCCCACTGATGGTGCAACAGACTGCTGGAAACTACCTCTGCTAACCTCCTACTGAGGATTATGAGTAGGCTAACTATAAGAATGATTCTTGATATGCTGACGATTACAGAAGTTCGTAGACTAAGAACCACCGCCCTGAGCTGGAAAAGAAAACCCCTTCTGCTGCTGATCCTGATTACCTCAAGAAAAGGTAGAAGGGTTATCATTCTTCTAAGATTGATTCCCCTTGGAATCACTAGGCTGAACACCTTTTTGTCTACCATGACCCAATGCAAGATTTGCTTCCTTAAGGCTAGCCTTAATGGCTGCATCTTTAAGGGTCTTAGGTTCAAAAAGTAGAACATTCCCAATGATGTGAGAATTCAATCCCCTAACAAAGTGTTGTACCAGTAAGGCTGTATCCTATCCAAATCCAGCATACTGTTTGAGCTCAAAGAATTTGCGCTCATATTCACTCACTATCATAGTCAGTTGTTTCAAATTGTGAAACTCATCTGCCCTTTGTTTCCTCCACTGATCAGATAGGAAACATTCTCGAAAATGCTCTAAAAATAATTCCCATGTAACTGTATCCATTCGAAGACCTAGCTTCTCCTCCTCTATCCTCCACCATACAACTGCAAAATCTGTGAGTTGTGTCACTACATATTGAGCTTTAGTATTGCTACTAAAGGGATGCATGGCAAAACTTCGCTCTAAAGCTATGAGCCAAGTCTCAGCTTCAAGACCAGTACCTTTCTCATCAAAGGGAACAGGTTGTTCCCTCATAAGGTCTCTCATATGATTTGCTGCTACGACTGAAGGATCTATAGAGAAGTTCCTCCTTGGAGGGCTCCTGGATCTCTCCCTTTCCCTCTCATTCCTCTGAGAAAGATGGGAAGCATTCTGCTCAACTCTACCCTGATCACAACCAAGACGATCTAGCATCGCCTGCAAGAGCTGTCTCATATCAGGATCATCCTGATGATTCTCTCTCTGCTCACCCCTAGACTGCTGTGGTGACTCTCTTGACTGACACTCATAGAAGAGCTAGGTTGTCTACCCCTTCCATAGTTACCAGCACGACCTCTACCATGACCTCTAGTAGCTCTAGTCACAGGCATAATTCCTACGTCATACAGAGATCCAAAACAACTCTCAACAAAACTCAAAACAAAAACAAAAGAAAACATAAACACAAAGAAATGGTCTGAAAGCATATTGTTTTATGTTTATGTTTAGTTTCAAGTTTAACAGACTACACATCTAATGGGCACACAACTTCCCAGAGTTCCCAGTGTAGAACTCGGTGCTCTGATACCAAGTGTAATGCCTCGCCAGGGAACCCAGAAGAACTTAACCTAAAACATGCGACTAAGTTTGCAGAATAATTTTTTTTTTTCAAGTTAACATCAATAACATCAAAGTTTACAATGCGGAAGCAAAGCAAAGCAATAAACAATTAACATAGGTTACAACTTTCAAGGGTTCCTTGACGTAGATTATGAAAGAGTTGATTAATTAATATAAGATAAAGATATGAAACCCAAGATTACATCTGAATGATAAATACAACAACATATGCATGATTACATAAACACAATTGGTACCTTGAGGTAACCATAATAATAAGCATCCACTACACATGTCGCAGGGTATGTGAATACAATAACTAAAAGGAAATACAACAAGATAACTCAGAATATCTGATACGATGATACAAGATCACAAGAAGATAGAAGAACAAGAAAGAACAACTGCAACATGGATCATCCAGCCTCGGTGCATGAACGTCAAAATCTCAAATGGTAAAAGAATCACTACCACCTGACCTCATGAACCTAAATGGTCCACTCCCACCATGCTGAGGAGATAACATCAGAACCCACTCAGATAACAAACAACAACAACCAAGGAAGAAGGTCCTGAAAGCTTCTAACTCATAAAATACTACAAGTACAACAAGGTATAACATACTCTACCAGAGGCAAAAAAAACACGTAGGAAACCTAAGATACATACAAGAAGTGTCATCACATAAGTCAAATCTAGGGTTATCCTGGTAGTCCCTTCAGACCTCAATGCCCTAGTGACTCTATGTGGTTATAGTAACCTCTCGTGTAGACAAGGTACTACCTATGCCATCTCCAGTCCATATAGGCGGCAAGCATCATCTCAACTCCCATCCTAGCCAAACTCATACAGGGATCTCAGGCATGGGCGAGGCACAAATCTTCCATGAAGTACACCCTTAAAAAATCTTCCAAAACTTGATTAACTTGTTATGTATGTCCATTTGTCTTTGGATGATATGTTCAATTGAGTTCTTAGTGCTGAAAAATGGGTTTTCCAAAACCTATAGGTTATCCTTGCATCTTTGTCTGAGAATATTTTCTTTGATATGTCATGCAATCAAAAAAATATATTCTTGTACAAATTTCCTAGCTAAGATAGAAGCTCCATCATTCCAATTTTGGGAATGAAATGAGCCACTTTAGTCAATCTATCCACCACTATTAGAATTGCATTGTGTCTATTTTTGGACAGGGGAAGCCTTGAACAAAGTCCATGTTGATTATCTGCCACTTCCAGTTTGGAACGATATGGGGTTGAAGTAAATATTCTTGGTGTTGGTGCTCAACTTTAACCCTTTGACATTTAAGACAACATGCCATGACTATAGTCATATCATTTTTTATTCATTTTAAAAAAATACAAGGCTTTGAGATCAACTAATATTTTAATAGCATTAAAATGCCCTAAATAGGGTATGGAATGAGATTCCTTAAGAATAAATCTTCTTAGCTCAAGAAGATTAGGTATGTACATTCTCCCTTTATACCTTAATAGTCCATCCTTCTCAATCTGGAAACCTTCATATTTTGATTCATGAGGATCCCTTTGTAATGCTGCTCTGACATGATTAATGTAGTATTAGTCCCCTTTCAAGCTCTAAAGGATTCTAGTTCTGAAATTAGTACCAATCATTGTCATTACTGAAATATGCCTCACGTGTCTTAAATTGTTGGCTAATATATTTTCCTTACCCCTAATGTAGTTAATCTCAAATTCATAATCGTAAATTAATTCCAACCACCTCCTTTGTCAGGAATTCAAGTTTGGTTGAGCGAAAATATTTATTTTTTATGCCTTGATGACCTGACATAAGTTCAAAAGGTTTTCCAAAATAGAATGCCTCCATACTTGAAGGGTGAGAACAATAGCTGCTAACTCTAGATTGTGAGGTGCATAGTTTAGTTTGTAGCTCTTTAGTTTCCTTGACTCATAAGCAATCACTTGCTTGTCTTGCATCGGTACCCCTCCTAAACCTTCTCTGAAGGCATCGGTAACTACAAAAAACTATCTCGTCGGTTTAGGAACCTTTAATATGGGCATCATGGTTAATTTTTCCTTTAAATACTTGAAGGCCTTCTAGTACACTTGTCAATCCATTCAAATCTTTTACCTTTTCTCTAAAGAGAGGCAACTGGCATGCAATATGAGAGAAGTTCATCATAATTTTTTGGTAAAATCCTACTAACCCCATAAAACTTCTTACTTCTTGAAAATTTGCGGGAACGGGCCATTCTGTTATAGCTTTAATCTTGCTACAATCTAGTGCAATACCCTCTGTGGAGATGATATGTCCCAGATATTGCACCTCTCCCTGAAAAAATGTACACTTGGATAGCTTCCCATATAATTTGTGTTCCCTTAGTCATTGAAGGATGATTTGCAGAGGTCGATGATGTTCCTCTTCATTCTTGGAATAGATTAAGATATCATTGGGAAATACTAGAACAAACTTATCTAGACAATCTTGAAATATACTATTCATCATATTCATGAAGGAAACTGGAGCATTAGTGAGTCCAAAAGGTAAAACTATAAATTTGTAGTGACCCTAATGAGTCCTAAAACTTTTTTAATAGATATCTTCCTCCTTTAGTCTCAATTGATGGCAGCTTGATCTTAGATCTATCTTGGAAAAGGTTGTTTCCCCTCTCATTTGATCAAATAGATCATTGATCCTGGGTAAAAAATACTTATTCTTAATGGTTACCTTATTCAACATTCTATAATTAATACACAGGTGAAGTGTCCCATCTTTTTTCCTCACAAATATCATGGGTGTTCCCCAAGTAAACACGCTTGGTTTGAATAATCCCTTGGAAAGTAATTCATGTAGTTGTGCCTTGAGTTCCATTAGATCATTGGTGAACATCCTATACGGGCCTTAGAAATGGATTCAATTTTAAGCACCAGATCAATGGGGAGCCAAACACTCACTTAGGGGGTAATCCTGGTAATTCCTCTAGAAATACATCCTAAGAATCTTGTAGGAAAGGATATTTATCCACAAGCAATTATGTCATAACATGGTCTTTCAACATTTGAGTTGTCACCCCATAAAGCATCTTAGCATCGTGATGCACTATATCCCCAGTTCTCTAACCTCTCCCATCTTGACTATAAATATTTGATATCCCTTCCTCTTTCTTCTTTTAAGTTGTATTTTTGAAATTTGTTCGAATTAGATTCCTTGTTGTCATTATAGAATTTGTTTACTTGATCAAATTTAAGTTCAAATAATTTCCTAGTAGCCATCACCACTACATTGGAGAGCACACCTCCTGATCCTTGTCAAATGCGTATGTGACAATTGCACCATGCTTGAGGAATCTCACACTTTCTGAATTGGTGTTGAGCTTAGTCTTTCCGTTAACAATTGAGATTCTTCTGACTTTTATCTATTCCCTTTGGTTTGTGGTGGAAGGATAAGTTGTGGACGAGAATTTCATTGCGATCTTTCCTTAATAACTGATCAACCTATTGTTGGCTTTTTGTGCAATTCTTTTGATAGAATATTGTTCCCTAAGAATGACACTTCCTTTTTAGGATTATTTTTCTAACCATTTGTACCATCTTAGACATTCATGAAACTTATTCGCAATGATAGAAAAAAATACTCTTCCCCGTGTTTAGAGTGGGTCAAGGAGCATTAATACTCACTTATCCAGCTATTCCTTAAACACCATACTCAATAGACTCGTAAAAGTTGTCAGAGCATTGGTGAGCCCATAGGCAGTTCTTGTGAACTTGTATTGTCCACTTTGAGTTTCGAAGATGATTTTCTAAATATCTACTTCAATTAGAGATGGTGATTCCTTGATCACAAATTTGTCCTAGAAATGTTGTGGTTTCTTGCATTGGTTCAACAAGTCTTCAATTTTTGACAAGAGTATTCATTCCTTAATTGTTTTTCACTATTCCCTTCTCAAGGTGGAAGGATAACTTGTAAACATAATATTATTGAGGTGGTTACCCTTTTGACTGACTAAGTCTTTCATTATTAACTACAAGTTCTACCAACTTTTCTTGTCGCTTCTTTGGGTTGTATGGAATTTTTTTTTTCCTTGACTTATCATTCAATTTTTTCATTATACATTATTTCATTTATAGAGTCATATTTTTCCCTTCTCCATGAAGATTGGGAAGGTTACACCTTTTTGTCCAATTCCCGACTCTTGTTCCTAAGGCATCATTTTTCCACTTGACGTGGCACATATGCTAGTCATGGGAAATTTTCTCTTAGAATTGATTGGGCAACTATTTCTTTAGTAATCTTAGTTATTTTGGACCTAACTTGGTCCTCTAGTTTCCTTACCAAGTGGATGCCCCTCTATCCAATTGCATGTTTTTCTCATGGTTTCACATTCCTTGATAAGCTTCCATAGGAACATGCATCGAGACATGTCTTGACACTCAGTCCCCTTATAAGTTCCTTCTATTCCAATAGTTTCTTTACCAATCATTTGGTTTCTCTATTTAGTTCAAGCAAGAGTATCTAAGCATTCTTCTCAATATTCACTATGAGAGTTATGATCTTATCCTAACATTACTAAAGGCATTTGAATTTGAATATGTTTGTTCCTTTTTCCCACACTATCAAATTTACAATTCAATTGACAAATTAATGTCACTGACTCTCAATAACCACTCCAAATCTAACAAGAAAAAGGGCCAATTAACAAGGACCAAGAGAATGATCCTCCTACACTTTGAGCTCCACATCACTCAGGTGGGTATACCTTATCTGCACATGCATAACTTCTTGTGACAAACAACAGGCCTGCATATATATGACTATGGAATAGCTTTCAGACTCCTATAGGTATCTTGTACCTCAATGTTCACCAAGTCTTATGCAATATCCTACTTGCATAGAATGAATCTAAAAACTAGAATGGAATTCTAACTCCCCCTATCAAACATGAAAGGGAAAATGATTTCATTTGATTGAGTTGATGTTTTTGGGTTGAATGGACCCCTGAAATACCCCAAGTCTCTCATAGACCAGTGCCTTATCCAATGGGCAATAGAGTCAAATAAATCACTACAACAGAGAGCTATGAATAGAGAAGAAAATACATTCTAATATGTTGACGCCTTACATCAATCATACACCATTGATTAGATCCTACTTAAAAATCCACTTGTGTACTCAGATATGCAATCACCTATTCAAAGGACTTTAACCCTCCCCTTAGAAGAGACCTAGAAATAAACAATACATTAATCAACATCCACTGAAAGACAAGTATGAGATACCCTTGATATCCCAACTCATACACATTTGAAAACTAATCCTAAACTCAGTTGTTTATGTGAAAACAACTCTATTGCAAACATCTTCAGACATACAATAGAAAGACTAAAACACCCTTGATGCTCTAATCAACAAGTTCAAGAATCAAATGGAGACAATCTGATAGTACTATGAAAATATTGAGATCTTATTCATAAGACAAACTGTTACAACTTATATTCTATTCTCCAAGCCAAAAAGGAAAGAGGGAACACCCTATATGCAGAGAAGAAGGTAATATATTTACAGGAAGAAACCACTCATGGAACCAGCTTTGAAAAATTACAGAGAATCAGGAACCCCTCCAGGTTACCAAAAACTAGAACCCTTCTAAATGATCTTGGAAATCCTTGTAAAGGATTGCAACAAGTTACAGATCATTTAGGGAAAAATTAGGTCTACAACCACCAAGTACAACAAGAAATGAAAACAATCAGGAAACCTGGAAACCTGGGAGGATCAGATAAAATCTGATGTACAATTATTTGGGTTTCATCATCAACAAACTAACTGCAAATACAAATCACCAATTTCTTATTGCAAGCAAAACACCATTAAATGCGAGGACCACCAAAAGAAAACTTGCATGTACAAGGCATGGAAATATTTCTGACATCCAACAAACCCTAGCCCCCCCATGTCAAAACATCAGTCCTCAGCATTAACTCGGCATGGCACCCCAAGAAGCAAAATCAGCACGCGATGACCACCAATATCTTCTTCATCATTTCTCACCTGCAACCGCTCCAGAAAAATCAAATCTGATCTACCCTTTGTCATATCTGGCTCACTGTATCAACACCCTGGAGAGAAACCCTTAGCAAAAGATTCAAATTTTGGTAGCAACGACTAATCAAACAAGTTTAAAACACAGTCGTTGATCTTTATATTTCCTGGCACATCAGGCGGCTCTTGAAAATCATCAAGCAGTCAACTAAGCCCTTTGAAATTACCCGACCACATCAACACATCTCGACATCCAATCAGAATCAAGCACCTCAACGACACTTGGCACGAGGACCCACTTTGACCTTGGCAAGCTCCTTAACCCAACTTATCTAGTGAATACACGATTGAAGGCATTCGCTAGGTCACCGAAAGAAAACCTTAACCACGGTCTAATCAGGAGATCACACAAATGAAGCATTCGTGTGATCGCCGAGTCTTTATTTAAGTCTAGGTTATATCAAGTGAACAAGCGAATACCGTTAGATCTATCTTCATCTTGTGGTTCTTGTTGATTAGCTGAATACCTCATGACTTAACTCAACTCATCTTACCCAACGAACATGCGACTGGGGTAGTCGCTAAATCTCAGAACCTTTTACTTAACCATGATCTTATTTGGAGATCACACAAACAAAGCATTCGCATGATCGTTGGGTCTTTTCTTAACCCGAAGTTTAATCTGGAGATTTAGCGCCAACCATTAGATCTTGATTGCATTGACATAGCACCTTGAATCCTCAAAACCATGTCTTAACTCAACTTGGATCAAAAGATCACGTGACTGAAGTATTCGCTAGATCTCAGAACATTTCTCTTAACCCCGGTTACATTTGGAGAACATGCGAATAAAGCATTCGCTAGATCTCCAAATACTTTCCTAACCCCGAGTTTCATCAAGCGAATAAGCACCAGCCACTGATCTTAATCTACATCTACGACCCTTGTTCAATCTCTAAGTGCCATCACACTTGATCGCATCATCTGGAGATTCAGCGATTGAAGGAAAAATTAACCGTTTGCTAGGTTGCTAGATGTTAAGAACTTAGCCGCCAAGATCATGAGATCACGCGAACACTCACTCGTGTATTCGCTGAATAGAAGACTTAACTGACTGGGCAAGAAAATAAGACATGTGCAGAATTGGGCTTTAAGTGGTTGGAAAAGGTAACGAAGAAATAGAACAAAGCTAGGGTTTTTGGACTTAGGCAAATTTTCATGAAACCCTTGGACATGGATTTAGACCTATTTCTCAGACCTTAAAATTGCAATATCTCCCTGGTTTTTACACTTGAGCACATGCGATTTGAACTGGAGCTTGGTCACATCTTGGACTATCCATGGCCAAGGTCGCAAGCCATGAAACATCATAAATCTTCTTCGCAGATCAAAACTATGTTGCAGCAGGACAAGGCAAATCCCTTAGGGTTTTTCCACATTAGGCCATGCGATCTGAACTGGAGCTTGTATACATCTTGGACTATCCATGGTTAAGCTCGCAGGCCATAAGACCTTACACATTTTCTTCGCTAATAAAAACAAGCTTGCAGGTGGTTATGACAATTTTCTTGAGGTTTTTCAAAAGATAAGACCATTTTCTTTGGATTTTGGCAATGACATGAAAATGGGCTAACAGAATACATAGCATAATTGAGTAAATTTGATAAGAATTGTATTTAACATAGCTTAATTCTCATTCTAGAGCTATCTCTAATGGATGCTAATCTGAGAGTATTTCTTTAGCTTTTCTAGTTAGAGATCCATAAGATGCTTCTTGCCTTTGTTTCAATTCAATTGCTTTATTTTTCATTATTGAGTTAATTTTATTGATAAACTAATCCTATGAAGGTATTTTACATACACAAAATGGCGTCCATCGTGGGGCACTTGCCTCATGCTAAAATATTTTGATGATTTGCATGGATTTTTGGTGAATTTGTGTTGCAAGTTTTAAATTTGCAGTTACAACAACGCTTCTGATAGGAGAAATAGCACCTAAATGACAAAGTTTAATGCATTTACATAGTGAAATAATGCGTATATAGAAAATATTGATGCCTTTACATAGAGTTTCAATGCTTTTGAATAACCTTCTATCTTATGTTTTTTATTCTTTCAGCGTGTATCAATAACCTTTATGATGCATTTACGTTCTTTTCCATCGTGTACTAACTGTCTATCATTAAAATAGCACGTATTGGTAGTAAAATAGAGCATTTAAAACTTTATGTGACACGTATGCAAATTCTTTTGACGTGTGTGCTAATTCTTTCGACGCGTACGCAAATTCTTTTGACACATGCAAATCTTTTAATGTGGACGCTAATTATTTTGACGCGTATGCTAATTATTTTGACGTGTATGCAAATTCTTTTGATGCAAATGCAAATTCTTTTAACGTGTAGCACTGTTCAATTACAAATTTAAAAATCTTTAAATATGATTTAAATTAATCTTTGTTTTGTAGATATTTGTGCATAAAAAGGTTTGGAAACTAGTGTACAGATTGCCTAATCACTATAAAGAGAAGAAAGGAAGGGGATTAGCAAGGTATCAAAAGAATATTCATTTTACAAATTTGATTAAAAATTCAAAGGAAGAAGTAAAATATTATGAATGTTAAATCAAAATCATTGATGCATACAAAGCTAAATCATTGATATTTGGATTTCATTCACTTTTATTTTGGAATTGTGTTGGGCTAATGTTTGTGCAAGGTGGATGCTAAGGAGCTGGAACAATCGCCACTAGGTGAGTAATAAATGCAAAATAAACCTAAAAAATGCATCTAGCCTTTGCTAGCTTCAAATAAGGTAATCCTAAGACCATATGCAATTGCTTAACTTGTGGCATTTCAATTCCAAAATCTAGCTTAATTAGAAACAAATTTGAATCCTAAGTGAGGCATTAGGGATATGCTCTTCACTTTCATAGTGAATGAAACTCCTAGAAGTGCCAAACTTGAGAGGAAAAAGAGCTATAGAATAAACAAACACATAAAATAGGCCTCTTTGTTTGTGAAGGAAAGAATTAGGCCTATGCTCTTCACTTTTATAGTGAATCAAAATGCCAAACATTCTTGAATTTGGTTAGATTAAAAGGCTTGGGAAAGAACATTGTTAATTGTGTTTGTAAGTGAAAGGTAGTAGGGATATGCTCTTCACCTTTTGGTGAATCAAACTCCCAGACCTACTTGATCATTTCATTCTATTTCTTGCATTGCACATGTTAGAGCTTTAGTGGTCCTGCCTCCCGAGAACATGCCTTAATGAGTCCGGTGAGAGGGATGATCCAAAGTGGGAACAAGGTGAAGCCAACTTATTCCACCCACTATAAATAAAGACCTTAATTAAGTTGAAAAACTTAGAGGGCACAAATATCAAATGCATGGACTCGTAGGCTATAGGCCTCAATCGCACGTGCATGACTACGTGTTCCTTGTATGATTCATTTGATATGTTTTTTTGGAACTCGAACTAAAATGTCGAATTAATCTAGCAATCCCTACCTTTAGAGCCATGTTAAATGCCAAATTTGACCTTAGGTAGATTGCTTGGAAGATTTTCTTGTGACAAGACCTGTGTAAATGTTCTCAAACATTCAAATCTTTGTTTAGAGGTTAGAATTGAAAAACCATTGTTTTTGTGTTGGTTGTGCTTGAAGTTCTATGATTACAAAAAGAAAACATCCATTAAGATCCAAAAAATCAATTAAAAACCTTCAAACTCTATAAATTTCTAGTCAAATAGAGCATACAATCAATAAAATAGAGTGTTCAATCAGTGAAATAGCACGTATATAGCAACAAAATAGCACGTACAATCATTTTTTTGATGTGTAGAAGAATTTATGTGACACGTACAAACAATAAAATAGCGCGTACAAGCATTTTAATAGCGCGTACAAAAATAAATAAATAATGCTTACATTCACCAAAACAACACATCTCAATAGCCAAATTGCACATTTAATTTCTGTTATGATGCATATAAACAAAGAAGTGATGTATACAAGCTCTATCTCACCACGTACAAAATAAAACCCTCAAACATGAGAATCTCCTGGGTATGCCATTCAAAACTGAAAATATTTTTAAATACCCTTTATGGAGTACTCCTTGTTCAAGTCAAGAATCAATTCAAATCTTCACAAATTTAGACCAAAAACAAAAATTCAAAGGGATGTCCTCTTCACAAAAATCCAAGACATGGAAAAAGAAAAGGATACATCATCCAACAAATCCTCCTTAAGATCAATGTTTCCTTTCTCTGTGATCATAATCCTCCATCCATGTCTTCATATTCTTCAAACAAAAAGACTACTCCAAAGTCTCACATCAATTGTGTCTTTGATCAAGAAGAACATCATAAACATCCTATCTTTGATCAAGAACATATTAATGGTAACCCGATCTTTGATCATGAACCTAATTCAAAATCTCAAAAAATTCCAATCTTTGATCAAGGAAATCAAGAGGAATTAGTCCTATCTCAACAAGCCTCATCACACGACAACAAAAAATTGGATCATCGGGATATTGAATATCAAATCACTTTGGTCAACACAAACACCTCTACATGTCCATTGGATAGATCATTTACTCCTTTGGGACAATCATACGAATCAACTTTGGAAAATCTCCTTGTAAACAATCTCATCATGTTTCCTCAAATCACTTCATGTGGTTTTATCTTTTTGAGCAATTATTGTGCATATCATAGACATAATGAAAATGAAACTTCAGATTGTCTGGAGTTAAAGCATAAAATCCAAGATCTCATGAATTAGGATATAATTGAAATATAAATTCCTAATGAATCATCTAATTATGAACAAGATACTACTCTCAAGCAAGATCTAAACCATGAACCTGTGCATAGTAATGGTCTTCATGAAGCCTCTACTTCTTCCACTATTCCTCCATCTCCTAAAGTGGAAAATCTGTCCAATATTCCTCCATCAAATCAATAACCTAATATTTTTCATGCTAACTATGTTTACTCTCAAGCGCTACCGCTAAAAGAGATCCAAGCTAACCTACATCTTGCTACAAACTTATTTCATGCTTCAAATGTTATAGATCCCAATCTCTCATGTGTTGCAATGCCTATCATGTGTATTTCAAATGGCCCTCCATCAATTTTTCAAGAGTCCCTCATGCAGATCCAAACTCCTACATTGTCCTTAAAAGTGGCTCCATGTCAAGAGAGTAATCCGAAGTGTAAAGAAACAAGCATAATTAAGGATCAAGATATTAACCTTCCTTATCCAATAGTTGACCAAAGTCCCATATCCCAAGAATCCCATGATGATGCCTTCATACCTTGCCATTTCTTCCAAGAAGATACCCTTCCACCCCAACTACTCCATATTCCTTCACCTCATATATCTTATCCATCTATTAAGAAAGATCAAGATATCCCTTATATCTCTAATGAACTTATTGAAAATCAAAAGAGAAGTACTCTTCCTATGTTATCCAAAGATCCATTTCAAGATCGAAGTACCCCAACACCCCCTTGTCATAATCCTCCACATCTACCTCAAAATTCTCCCATTCTTCCTAATTCATTACATACAAATAAATTACCTCAAGCTTTAATTGCGCTTATCAAATTTATTCCTATCAAAGCTACTCATAAGCCCATTGGTATATAGATAAATCCTTAATATGAGAGTTTTGGCCATGCAACTCACAATAAAGATGTTGATATCCCTTCCACATCTCATCTCCATCTATTCACATATAAGCATCTACCTTACACATCCTCCAAATCCATCCTTGGTTCCTATATCCAAAAGTTGAAACCTTCATATCTTCCATCCATATTGGGCCCTTATATTCCTCCATCCAGCATGCCTACCATCCCTAGCTCGCCACCCACTTACCCCCTCATACCTCAAGATCAAAAAAGACATGCATCCTTGAGAAAGTTCCATACACCCGTCCATATGAACTAGCCATATCAACCTTATTCATCTACAATTACCAAGTCTTTTGGAAATAATTTGGATGTGTAACATAAAAATTAAAAAAATCAAGAATTCACATATATATGAAGATCACTATGTCCAATCTAATCAACATGTGAATACAAAGAAAAAAGAAATATCCAAGAGACCACAAAGGTCCACCAATCAAAAAGAAAAATCAAAGAAAATGTGGATTCCCAAGTCTCTCTTAAAGGACGTGAATATAAATAAAAACCCAAGTTGACATTATAGCTTCCAAAGGCTTCCGCTCCACATTCTCCCAAACATATTCCATCTTATCCATCCATTTTGGGTCCTTGTATCCCAAGATCCATATCCTCTCCTACATCAAAGTCTTCAACTGTTTCACCCATTTTTCCTCCATTATTCCACTACCCTTCAAGGTGTGTGTCGATGTTGATCTTGCTAATACTTCTTATCCTCCTATTCATTATCCTTTCATTCCCCTTCTCACACCCACACATGGAAATACTTATTATTCTCTTATTCATTACCCTTCCATTTCCCTTATCCAATCCATCACATAAATCTTTAGCCACTCTTTACCTTATCCACCATATCACCTTTCCATCACCCTATCAACATCTTTGAGCATACCTTTCAACGGTCTTGGCTCGTCATATCATACCTTTTCAAGGAGTATCTGAAGAACATGAGGCTTGAGTCTCTCAAAAAGTAAAAAAAAATTAAAAAGAGAAAAAAGTGTCTTAGTGAAAAACCTAGTAAACAGGCGCCTTGGTAGAAAAAAAGGTGAAAATATAAAAAAGATAAAAAAGAAAAAAAAAATAAAGAGAAATAAATTCATCTTATGGTGAAAACCACTCCTTGTCCCACCTTGGACAAGTACCATGATGAAAACCTGGCAAATAGGCCTCATGTGTAATTCCTCCCTCTTGCACTCTACACTTGGGGGCAAGTTCCATCCATGATCTATCATTTATCTTATCATATTTCCTTCTTTCACCTTTGATCTTAACAAAGTTGAACATATCCATGAGCATTAGGTATCTTGACATCTGTTATCCTTTCGATCAGCCTATTCACTTGTTACATCCATGCTACCCTATCATGACCTTTCTTATCCCAAACCCACTTTCATTATTCCTTAGTAGTCTTGCCATAATTCCAAACCATCCACTCATAGCCTCCATCGCCCCTTTATCTTGATTGTGTGATCTTGTCCATTTCCTATCCAAATTAACCCCTTGATCTTGATCCAAATAAAGAATGAAAGAATGCAAAAATATGTTATCAAAAGTCTCTTGACATATCCACTCTTTTGGACAACATGTTTTTAATGACACCAGGTCAATACCCTATATGATATCTTGTATTGTATCATTGGATTTTTGTTGCTTACCAAAAACACGTTTCACATTGCTATATTTATTTCCTAGCTTGGGTTATCTTAAGGAGATCATCTTTGAGGGTTTAATTAATTTGTTTCATCCATCATCCATCAGCTTGCTAATCCATTTTTCATATCTTATACCTTGCTAGAAATAGGGGCAAACAATGTGATCTTGTTTGAGAATTGGTAATTTCTAAAAAATCTAAAAAGTAAAAAATTAATCTTGAGAACAACCAATCTTTTGAGGAGAACTAATCCACGTCTTCCGCAACTACTGTGCGCCCATGCGCTTTGTCTACAACTCCTTGCACAGCTATTTATGGGGCTCCCGCTGTATCTTTTGCAGGCTGCTCGGTTGCCCTGGTTGCAGACGCCCCTCCTCTTAAGGAAAATAAAACAAAATCTCCTCCCGCGTGTGCATTGTGTCCCAATTCTCTGCCTGCGGATGCTAGGCTTAGGGTTCCTGCTATGCCCTTTGTTGGATGCTTGGATGGTCAAGCGATTGTCGTTGTGCTGTAGGCCCCTGCTGCATTGCCCTTGACGTCTTCGACAGGTGAGGGTTTGGGTTTGAAGGGGGTTCCTCTTTCCCGCCCAAACTCTTTTAAAAAATTGTTATCTAGCGGCCATGCTTTCTCTGCTGCTTTTGATCAAGGGTCCATTCTTGCGGGTGCGGCTTTGGATCCTATTATAGCCCACAATGTCCATGGTTCCTCTAGGCCTGCGATAAATGCCTTTGTTTTTGGTGTGAAGGGATCTTATGCTAAAGTCATTTCTTCGGCTTGGTCTCGATTTGGGGGCACCTCTCGTGAGGTGCCCTCTTCTATGTCGATTTTCGCCACTGGTGCCCTCTTCGTCCAGCTCTCTACTGCTACTGTTGGAGAGCTTGATTCTTGCTCTAAGATCCTTTCCGGTCTTGCTTTAATCTGTCGGTTTCAGGGGTTTTGATCGACGTTGTCCCAACTCCACGATTGGATCTCCCGAAAATGAGAACCAATACTCTCAGATAATGTTCATATCATCCCTTTAGCCAAAGGTTTTTTTGTTGCTAAATTCGATTGTTTTGAAGATAGAAATAAAATTTTATGTGAAAACTTCTTTTCTTGGGAGGAGGATAAATTCTTGCTTATGCTGAAACGTTGGCATCTGAATTTTGATCCTTCCTCTGAAGTTTTCAATAATATGCCGATTTGGGTTAGGCTTCCCAACCTTCCTCTTCATCTCTGGCAAGGTAGAGTCCTTGAGGAGGTGGGGGAGGCTTTGGGGGAGTTTTTAATTATGGATGAGAACACTTCCAATATGTACCATTCTACCTATGCCCAAATTATGGTAGAGATTGATATTTCACAGGGTCTTCCTGGTGAAATTAATATTCAGTCTTCTAAAGGCTCATGGCTGCAATAGCTTGACTATGAGGGTATCCCCTTTAGATGCAGAAAATGCTTCAAAATAGGTCACCATGCTTCTAATTGTGGTTCTGACTTCAAAGTGAAGAAAGGTCCTCATTCCTGGTGGAAGGATGCCTCCACTAAACATTATACAGTCCTCAAAAGCTCTCCTAATTCTTCGTTGGATTCAGATATTTCTAGGTCCCCTGCTGGTGGTTTTGTGGTTCCTGCCAGCTCTGCTGGTGGTTCTATGGACGTTGTTCCTGCCAGCCCTGCTGGTGTGGTTTCTAGTCCTATTGCTCCTCTTGCTGGTTGTCTTCCTGGCCCTGTTCCAGATTTTGACTTTCCTACCACTTTTGTTGGTTTGATTTCTACTGCTGGTAATGTTGTCACTGTCCCTCTTGCTGGGAGTATTTCGGACTCTTTGTTGGGGGATGTTTCTTTGGATTCAGTTTGCTGGCAGAAGAAGGCTACAACAGTCGAAGATGGATGGATTACCGTCAAAGGAAAAAATTCAAAGAAATCCTCCTCTTCTTTTGATATGACTCTCCGTTCTCATAAAAAGGGGTTTTAAGCCTCCTAGTGTCCCTCCTCTTTTTGGTTGGACTATTTTGTCGTGGGATCCTGTTTTATTGTGTGCTCTTGTGGGGTTCAGTCCTTTGTTTTTGGCTGGATTGTTGTTTTTATGGCTCTTCATGATTCTTATCTTTCGTCCCAGATTTGTAAAGGGTTTCAGGGCCCCTTCAAAACCTATTTTTACCGTAATTTAAAAAATAAAATATCTTGAGAAAATCTAAAAATATCTTAAAAGTTAAAAAAAAATCAAATATCTTATATATATTTTTTTAAAAGAAAAAATTTTTAAAATCCAAAAAAAATAAAATCTTAAAAATCCAAAAATCTTAAGTAAACTCTCAAAAGTTGCAAGGTCCTCTGCAACATCTTTGTCGAATCAAATTGGGGGCACTAATCCAAACTCAATGAGTTCATCAAATAGACACTAATTGGCACAAATTAATGCATCAAACCACAAAGTTGACACTCGAACCTTTGATTCATATCAATTTCCAATTCAATTTTGATCTTCAACCTAAATGACGAACACATTGATCCTTGGGCTCAAATTGACTTATCTTTAACGGGATTAAAAATACAAACAAGGATCAAAATGGATGAAGTTCTACTTGAAATATGGATCTACAAATAAACAGAAAAATTGTTCAAAGTATTACCAAATTTTTGGAATTGTGTCTTTTAGCAAATCAATGATGTTTTTTTTACTAGATGAGCAATGTTGAAGACATGCTATATTCTTGATTTCTAAGTTGATTCATAGCAGTATAAGAAATGTTTAAATCAATTCTTTGTTTGTTTACTTGTAATATTTAAATCCGAAGAAAGAGGTCTTCATATTATCATGGTTTAAAATATAACTAGTGAGGGTTGTACCAATTTCATGTTATTAAAATCTCAATGATGAAAAGAAGCATCCTTGTAATTAAAAGAGACAAATAGCTGCATCCATATAGATTAATTTTGCATGTTAAAAGTTATGGATTTTCCTTAATCAAGGGGTAGAGTTATCATCATCAAAAGACCATATCAAGGTACATCAATGTCTATATTAGAATACATCAAGGTACATCATCAAATGTATGGAAATATACATCAACAAATGTTCATCAATATATAATCAATGTCATCAAATGTCTGAAGTGTCCATCATTAAAAATCATGCTCAATCTGATCATCAAAGGTGCATCAATATCATCAAGATAGAAATACATGGAGATGTCTGATCCATCAAATAGAAAATTATGCATCACTAATATCATTAGTATACACTTGATCAACTAGGGACAACCTAATTATGTTCATCACCTATATCTATATTTGCACCTATACTAACAGATGACCCTTCTCTTCTGCCATTTCTTGATTTTGCATCATGAGAACATCTAATTAGCCTTGTATCATCAAAACATAACTAAGCTTATCAAATCAAATATTAATTAGTCAAATTAGCCAATTGATCATCTAACATCAATCAATTTATCCTATCATCCATTTTCTCATCTTGAGCGCATCAAATTTCCTAACTCTAGATCATGAGGAAGGAAAACCAATTTTTTTGTCTCTCTAGATCTTGAGAGAGAAACATCAATCCATCAACCTACTTATCCTATCAGATTGACATCAATGCCACATCAACCAAGTGATTCCGACTAACATCAAATGATATCAAAACAACATCAACTTATCCGGAGCATCAACAACATTTTATCAATCATAGTTGTTGTCATCAAATTCTCTCATGAACGAGGCATTTTCAAATTGATTTTACTGGGAAACAAATCTAAATTTCCCAAATTCAACCAAATCATCCAAAATCATTTCGAATCATTTCCCAAGGGGGCATGTCATCATATCATCAATGATATCAATATTGTAATTCAAATCAGGGATTCAAATTAGAGTAATTTCTCAAATCAGGGGCATTAAGTGCAAACAATTTCAAAATTATCAGTGGGGCATTGAAATCAGTGGATCTTTTCAAATCAAGTATCATATATCTAGAATATTTATCATCAAATCAGGATTTTATCATCCAAATCAATCGTTAAGATCAGATCGGACATCAATTAATCAAACAACAAATATTCTTTGAACTAACGCACTTCGCACATTGATTCAAAGAGGGGCATTTGTATGCACCTAAAAATGGTCAAGTAAAATTGAAGTAAGCAATCAAGGACTGGATCATGAATTAATTGAAATCAAATCTATTGAATTAATTAAATAAAAAAGATCAATTAATTGTGCAATTGATTTAAATCAAATTAATTGTATAGTTAAATCAAATTTAATCCAACCCATTCAATGCACATGGCTAAAATAAATCAATTAAATCAGTTATTAATTTCTATTATTCTCACCAACCACATGTAGACAAAATCAATGTGAACCAATGGGAATGAAGGAATGAGCTCACATGGATCAAGTCTAAATCAATTCTCCATCACTCATCTTGGAGATGCATCTTGGTTGTTCATTTTGTCTCTTTGTTCCAACCTTTGAGAACAAAATATT